>JARACY010005748.1:0-20435 GCA_029255725.1 Scrobipalpa atriplicella | reverse complement strand
ACATTACACATGTGGTAACCCATAAAAATAAATCGAACATTTAATATTTTGCAGGTTGAATTTGGACGGTGCTGTTTATCATTATCATGATTTTCTGTTTTTAGGGAGGCCAAGGCGCTGGAGACAGTAAAGAAAAACGCAGGAAGGAGTCTATCCTTGATCTGAGCAAGTATTTGGAGAAAAGTATCCGTGTAAAGTTCGCGGGCGGGAGAGAAGCGGCAGGTATCCTGAAAGGTTATGATCCTCTACTGAATCTGGTGCTGGATAACACCACAGAGTATTTAAGAGGTAAGAAATTTAATAAATATCTTTGTTGTTCTAGCACACATTAGATACCGAGTGGTTTCAAGATGGAAATTATAATAAAAATTCATTATCATATTTTACTTGCCCTCATCCCAAAAAAAAAATTGTAGAATTATAATAAAAAAAAAATATTCTACCATTTCAGGAGACTCCTAGGCCTGATTACCCTCAGCAAGTTCACAAACCAAATAGAACTGAATGAAGTATGCCGTGTCCATGAGTCTTTGAAAGTGAAGTACTCTAACACTCTATTTAACTCGAGAGCATTCATGTTTGGACCAATCAGTAAGAAACCAGAACAGGAGCCAGAGAGTTTCAGCATCTTTGATGATGAGCAGGTGTCCAAAGATGGTAGTGTCAGTGACAGGTAAAACTATTATAATTCTTTGTGATATAAAATACAGTGCAACACAAAAAAGTAGAAATTAAAAAGTAGCAACATAGTTGTGTCGTCCCTTTCATAGCAGTGCGGTTTGAAAGGGACAACACAACAATGTTGCTAATACTTTTTAATTTCTACTCTTTTGTGTTTCACTATACAGAGGATTTTGAATTAGAGGTGGGCCATAAATAATGTTACGGTGAAAAAGTCAGCATGATCTGCCACTTAAGAAAGTCACTGGGACTTTTTCGAAAGGAACAACATTACAAAATATGTATTGTTGTTACTTTTTCGGCCAACAATGTTCATTAGAGGGCAAAACCGACTACTACCTACTTGTTACTAGTTGTGAAATGCCAATAAATACCAAAAATTGTACCTACTGAAATAATTAAACTTACGATAATCATTATTTTGTTTAAGTATACAATTTTATTTTCCATTCTTTCAGAACATCAGTCCCCAGCGAACAGCCAGAGAGCTTATCATCAGCTGAAAGCTTTCCCCACTCATCATCATCAGTCCAAGAGGAGCACTTTACCACCCCTTCCAATTTCAAGACCGTCGCCATGTTCTACGGAGAGAATGACCTGGTGCCAGACTTGGAGCAGCATGTGGCTGATCTGATTAACTCCTTGTTCTGGCTTGTGGAGTCCAAGAGGCTGGAAAGATCAAGAGAGAAGCTGGAGAAGGTTACGCTTTTGTTGGCGCCTTTTGAGAAGAAGGATTTTGTTGGTGAGTATAATGGAAACTTATAAAATACTTCAAAACATATGGCCAACAAAAATGCGCGACACAACTTGAAAACTGTTAAGCATTTTTTACAGCCAAGTTGTAAAACATACAGAATAATGCATGGGAAAATTATGTAGTACTGTAAAAAACAAACTATGTACCTAATTAAAACTATATAATTAATGAAATGCCTTTCTGGTATTGACAACCCCACAACTTAGTAACAGACGTTTTATTATAATAGAAATCCAGACAGAATTATTTTTGTCTTAGAATACTATCAAAATGCTAATATGCATCATCTATGTTTACGTTTTGTTCAATTTAAATTTATAATTATTTATGCGCTAGGACTCGACATGGAGTCGCGCAACAACAAGAAGCGCTGCATGGGCCGCGTCACCAAGAACCTGGCCGACCTGACGTTACAAACTGGTCTCATAGCGGACAGTCTCAGTTTGTACAACTCTGCGGCGGAAATACTCAAGTCTGTCAACGATTGGTTGTGGCTAGCAGCTGCCAAGGAAGGTAAGAGAGTACTCACTATCAAACACAAAGTTACACATGAATACTGTAGTTCTTGACTGATACTGATTTTAAAAAATCTATGAATGGAAAAATTCAAATAGAAAATATATAGCACTCAAAAAATGTGCTGCAATACATAGTATTAATCGGTTTCACAAGCTGTGATGCTATCACTGGTTTAGATAAAGAAAGGTTTCCCTTCTGGGTTGCGGAGGTCAGATGGCAGTCGCTCTGTGTAACCAGTACCCTTGTTCAATCCCCTAGATTAGGTAGCCGACCCCGTGAGATACGGGATAAGGCTAGGATAAGATAAGACTTTTTTTTTTGTTTCAGGCCTTTGTGCAGCATCAGCAATACTTCTGTATCCAAACATGCGTAGTACTACACCCTTACAACGAAACGCCAGTTTACAAGAGAGCTCACCTAATAAAGCCAAACTGTCCTTATTCAATCCTAGTCACACTGATCCGTTCAAAAAATTCAAAGTCACATCATCACCATTGCGAACATCGAAAACTTCTAGTCCTATTAACGCTCCCAATGAACTAACTCCTTCATCATCAGAAAGTCTAGAAACTTCTTCAAGACTATCAGAAACCGAAGCCGATTCTGAATCGTTAGCTTCGTCGAGTGATATTGAGTACCAACCAAGATCTTATGTCGGACCTGACTTGCCTTCCATACCGAGGCAACCACCTTCGCAAATAAATACACAGTTTTTGTTAAGTGGTGACGAAATCGCTGAGAAATATCGTAAAGCGATCATACATTACAGTAAATATCAAAATGCGGGTATAATCGAGACTGAGGCTTGTTTCAAAGCTGCGAGGATAGCAGTAGAACAGAATAACAGTCTTCACGCGTCAAGTTTCCTGCAAAATGTTATCTTTATCAATTTGACGCTGAGTGAGCAGGAGAAGATACAGAGATTTGATACTTTGGCGGAGCTGTACAAGGAAATTAATACTTTTTAAAGCAGCAAGTTAACAGAGAATGTTCAGAGTAAAATGTAGTTTTGATATACGTAAACTTTGCTATTAAAATCAGCTTACCTATTTCCTTGTACAGCTCCGCCAAAGTATCAAATCTCTGTATCTTCTCCTGCTCACTCAGCGTCAAATTGATAAAGATAACATTTTGCAGGAAACTTGACGCGTGAAGACTGTTATTCTGTTCTACTGCTATCCTCGCAGCTTTGAAACAAGCCTCAGTCTCGATTATACCCGCATTTTGATATTTACTGTAATGTATGATCGCTTTACGATATTTCTCAGCGATTTCGTCACCACTTAACAAAAACTGTGTATTTATTTGCGAAGGTGGTTGCCTCGGTATGGAAGGCAAGTCAGGTCCGACATAAGATCTTGGTTGGTACTCAATATCACTCGACGAAGCTAACGATTCAGAATCGGCTTCGGTTTCTGATAGTCTTGAAGAAGTTTCTAGACTTTCTGATGATGAAGGAGTTAGTTCATTGGGAGCGTTAATAGGACTAGAAGTTTTCGATGTTCGCAATGGTGATGATGTGACTTTGAATTTTTTGAACGGATCAGTGTGACTAGGATTGAATAAGGACAGTTTGGCTTTATTAGGTGAGCTCTCTTGTAAACTGGCGTTTCGTTGTAAGGGTGTAGTACTACGCATGTTTGGATACAGAAGTATTGCTGATGCTGCACAAAGGCCTGAAACAAAAAAAAAAGTCTTATCTTATCCTAGCCTTATCCCGTATCTCACGGGGTCGGCTACCTAATCTAGGGGATTGAACAAGGGTACTGGTTACACAGAGCGACTGCCATCTGACCTCCGCAACCCAGAAGGGAAACCTTTCTTTATCTAAACCAGTGATAGCATCACAGCTTGTGAAACCGATTAATACTATGTATTGCAGCACATTTTTTGAGTGCTATATATTTTCTATTTGAATTTTTCCATTCATAGATTTTTTAAAATCAGTATCAGTCAAGAACTACAGTATTCATGTGTAACTTTGTGTTTGATAGTGAGTACTCTCTTACCTTCCTTGGCAGCTGCTAGCCACAACCAATCGTTGACAGACTTGAGTATTTCCGCCGCAGAGTTGTACAAACTGAGACTGTCCGCTATGAGACCAGTTTGTAACGTCAGGTCGGCCAGGTTCTTGGTGACGCGGCCCATGCAGCGCTTCTTGTTGTTGCGCGACTCCATGTCGAGTCCTAGCGCATAAATAATTATAAATTTAAATTGAACAAAACGTAAACATAGATGATGCATATTAGCATTTTGATAGTATTCTAAGACAAAAATAATTCTGTCTGGATTTCTATTATAATAAAACGTCTGTTACTAAGTTGTGGGGTTGTCAATACCAGAAAGGCATTTCATTAATTATATAGTTTTAATTAGGTACATAGTTTGTTTTTTACAGTACTACATAATTTTCCCATGCATTATTCTGTATGTTTTACAACTTGGCTGTAAAAAATGCTTAACAGTTTTCAAGTTGTGTCGCGCATTTTTGTTGGCCATATGTTTTGAAGTATTTTATAAGTTTCCATTATACTCACCAACAAAATCCTTCTTCTCAAAAGGCGCCAACAAAAGCGTAACCTTCTCCAGCTTCTCTCTTGATCTTTCCAGCCTCTTGGACTCCACAAGCCAGAACAAGGAGTTAATCAGATCAGCCACATGCTGCTCCAAGTCTGGCACCAGGTCATTCTCTCCGTAGAACATGGCGACGGTCTTGAAATTGGAAGGGGTGGTAAAGTGCTCCTCTTGGACTGATGATGATGAGTGGGGAAAGCTTTCAGCTGATGATAAGCTCTCTGGCTGTTCGCTGGGGACTGATGTTCTGAAAGAATGGAAAATAAAATTGTATACTTAAACAAAATAATGATTATCGTAAGTTTAATTATTTCAGTAGGTACAATTTTTGGTATTTATTGGCATTTCACAACTAGTAACAAGTAGGTAGTAGTCGGTTTTGCCCTCTAATGAACATTGTTGGCCGAAAAAGTAACAACAATACATATTTTGTAATGTTGTTCCTTTCGAAAAAGTCCCAGTGACTTTCTTAAGTGGCAGATCATGCTGACTTTTTCACCGTAACATTATTTATGGCCCACCTCTAATTCAAAATCCTCTGTATAGTGAAACACAAAAGAGTAGAAATTAAAAAGTATTAGCAACATTGTTGTGTTGTCCCTTTCAAACCGCACTGCTATGAAAGGGACGACACAACTATGTTGCTACTTTTTAATTTCTACTTTTTTGTGTTGCACTGTATTTTATATCACAAAGAATTATAATAGTTTTACCTGTCACTGACACTACCATCTTTGGACACCTGCTCATCATCAAAGATGCTGAAACTCTCTGGCTCCTGTTCTGGTTTCTTACTGATTGGTCCAAACATGAATGCTCTCGAGTTAAATAGAGTGTTAGAGTACTTCACTTTCAAAGACTCATGGACACGGCATACTTCATTCAGTTCTATTTGGTTTGTGAACTTGCTGAGGGTAATCAGGCCTAGGAGTCTCCTGAAATGGTAGAATATTTTTTTTTTATTATAATTCTACAATTTTTTTTTTGGGATGAGGGCAAGTAAAATATGATAATGAATTTTTATTATAATTTCCATCTTGAAACCACTCGGTATCTAATGTGTGCTAGAACAACAAAGATATTTATTAAATTTCTTACCTCTTAAATACTCTGTGGTGTTATCCAGCACCAGATTCAGTAGAGGATCATAACCTTTCAGGATACCTGCCGCTTCTCTCCCGCCCGCGAACTTTACACGGATACTTTTCTCCAAATACTTGCTCAGATCAAGGATAGACTCCTTCCTGCGTTTTTCTTTACTGTCTCCAGCGCCTTGGCCTCCCTAAAAACAGAAAATCATGATAATGATAAACAGCACCGTCCAAATTCAACCTGCAAAATATTAAATGTTCGATTTATTTTTATGGGTTACCACATGTGTAATGTAAAATTTTACCTTTGCTTTATCTCCTCCTTCTTTGGTAGCCATTGAAATTTTATTTTAACGTAAGAAAACAATAAATTCTTTGAAACAAATAAGCGGCGTCGAAAATTTTGAGGTTATAGCAGTTGACAGTTCAAATTTCGTTCAAAAATGTGCATTCGTTCCGCCAATTTTTTATAAAATTCTCCAAACTTCTCCACGGTAAATTTATTAACGAAAACGTCAGTTTGACACATAACCACAGACTATATCTGATTGCGTTCTAGTAGCATCAGTTTGATATCTTAAATATCATGTTCTCTTGCTCTCTCCTTAGTGATCTTGCATGTTCCATCGCGCCTAACCTAAACACGGTTCCGTTATGATTTATCTACTGGAACACTTGCTTAATCAAAAATATTTTCGACGAAACGCCCCGTTGAATAAATTAAAGAAAACTAGATTTTCTCCGGGAAATACTTTCCGGAACCTGCTTTATTATCAAGGAGGAGCGTATATAGTGTTGCTTTTCATCAGTTTCCAGTTGTTGTTTCCTTTCTATCCCTCCTCCTTCGAAGTGTATTTCGGTTGCAAAATCTATCAAATGGTATATCAATGCGATCTTCTGTGAGTTACATCCTGTCTCACGCGCCAGGAGAGTCGGTGATGTCGCACCCGGACTACTCGCAGCAAGCGCAGCACCATGCCTGCCTGCTGGTGCTGGTCAAAGGCATTGGGGGCATGTTGAAGAACTTTAACAAGCTGTGGGAGAGGATACAACGGGTCAACACTATCAAAGTGACTGGTAAGTCTTGATTTTAAACAGCTTTTAGTAGTTTATTGTTTATATAATACCCACATTTGTCTGTTTGTCTTAAAAAAGTTTCTAAACTTGTGATTTTTCCAGGTATTGTTACATTACTAAGACTGTCATTTAAATACCTAGTTGAGCTATTACATTCAAAATTATACTCTTGAAGTGTTGATGTTCAAGTAAGAATCAAACTGGAGTTGTTTATAATTTTTTTACAGACTCATCGGGTCAAGTAAGAGATATCTATGTCAGATATGTACGAGACTATCCTGTTGAAAACAATGATTGGGGTGACTTCCAAACACACAGGTAGGACTACTGACATAAGCATAACATTGAAGGCATTTATGTTCAATGATAACAAAAATGCTTCATATTATATCACATACATGATTTATGTAAAAACAGGGATTAACCTTTTATTGGTATTTCAAATAGTATTATAAAAAAATTCATTATCATATTTTACTTGCCCTCATCCCAAAAAAAAAATTGTAGAATTATAATAAAAAAAAAATATTCTACCATTTCAGGAGACTCCTAGGCCTGATTACCCTCAGCAAGTTCACAAACCAAATAGAACTGAATGAAGTATGCCGTGTCCATGAGTCTTTGAAAGTGAAGTACTCTAACACTCTATTTAACTCGAGAGCATTCATGTTTGGACCAATCAGTAAGAAACCAGAACAGGAGCCAGAGAGTTTCAGCATCTTTGATGATGAGCAGGTGTCCAAAGATGGTAGTGTCAGTGACAGGTAAAACTATTATAATTCTTTGTGATATAAAATACAGTGCAACACAAAAAAGTAGAAATTAAAAAGTAGCAACATAGTTGTGTCGTCCCTTTCATAGCAGTGCGGTTTGAAAGGGACAACACAACAATGTTGCTAATACTTTTTAATTTCTACTCTTTTGTGTTTCACTATACAGAGGATTTTGAATTAGAGGTGGGCCATAAATAATGTTACGGTGAAAAAGTCAGCATGATCTGCCACTTAAGAAAGTCACTGGGACTTTTTCGAAAGGAACAACATTACAAAATATGTATTGTTGTTACTTTTTCGGCCAACAATGTTCATTAGAGGGCAAAACCGACTACTACCTACTTGTTACTAGTTGTGAAATGCCAATAAATACCAAAAATTGTACCTACTGAAATAATTAAACTTACGATAATCATTATTTTGTTTAAGTATACAATTTTATTTTCCATTCTTTCAGAACATCAGTCCCCAGCGAACAGCCAGAGAGCTTATCATCAGCTGAAAGCTTTCCCCACTCATCATCATCAGTCCAAGAGGAGCACTTTACCACCCCTTCCAATTTCAAGACCGTCGCCATGTTCTACGGAGAGAATGACCTGGTGCCAGACTTGGAGCAGCATGTGGCTGATCTGATTAACTCCTTGTTCTGGCTTGTGGAGTCCAAGAGGCTGGAAAGATCAAGAGAGAAGCTGGAGAAGGTTACGCTTTTGTTGGCGCCTTTTGAGAAGAAGGATTTTGTTGGTGAGTATAATGGAAACTTATAAAATACTTCAAAACATATGGCCAACAAAAATGCGCGACACAACTTGAAAACTGTTAAGCATTTTTTACAGCCAAGTTGTAAAACATACAGAATAATGCATGGGAAAATTATGTAGTACTGTAAAAAACAAACTATGTACCTAATTAAAACTATATAATTAATGAAATGCCTTTCTGGTATTGACAACCCCACAACTTAGTAACAGACGTTTTATTATAATAGAAATCCAGACAGAATTATTTTTGTCTTAGAATACTATCAAAATGCTAATATGCATCATCTATGTTTACGTTTTGTTCAATTTAAATTTATAATTATTTATGCGCTAGGACTCGACATGGAGTCGCGCAACAACAAGAAGCGCTGCATGGGCCGCGTCACCAAGAACCTGGCCGACCTGACGTTACAAACTGGTCTCATAGCGGACAGTCTCAGTTTGTACAACTCTGCGGCGGAAATACTCAAGTCTGTCAACGATTGGTTGTGGCTAGCAGCTGCCAAGGAAGGTAAGAGAGTACTCACTATCAAACACAAAGTTACACATGAATACTGTAGTTCTTGACTGATACTGATTTTAAAAAATCTATGAATGGAAAAATTCAAATAGAAAATATATAGCACTCAAAAAATGTGCTGCAATACATAGTATTAATCGGTTTCACAAGCTGTGATGCTATCACTGGTTTAGATAAAGAAAGGTTTCCCTTCTGGGTTGCGGAGGTCAGATGGCAGTCGCTCTGTGTAACCAGTACCCTTGTTCAATCCCCTAGATTAGGTAGCCGACCCCGTGAGATACGGGATAAGGCTAGGATAAGATAAGACTTTTTTTTTTGTTTCAGGCCTTTGTGCAGCATCAGCAATACTTCTGTATCCAAACATGCGTAGTACTACACCCTTACAACGAAACGCCAGTTTACAAGAGAGCTCACCTAATAAAGCCAAACTGTCCTTATTCAATCCTAGTCACACTGATCCGTTCAAAAAATTCAAAGTCACATCATCACCATTGCGAACATCGAAAACTTCTAGTCCTATTAACGCTCCCAATGAACTAACTCCTTCATCATCAGAAAGTCTAGAAACTTCTTCAAGACTATCAGAAACCGAAGCCGATTCTGAATCGTTAGCTTCGTCGAGTGATATTGAGTACCAACCAAGATCTTATGTCGGACCTGACTTGCCTTCCATACCGAGGCAACCACCTTCGCAAATAAATACACAGTTTTTGTTAAGTGGTGACGAAATCGCTGAGAAATATCGTAAAGCGATCATACATTACAGTAAATATCAAAATGCGGGTATAATCGAGACTGAGGCTTGTTTCAAAGCTGCGAGGATAGCAGTAGAACAGAATAACAGTCTTCACGCGTCAAGTTTCCTGCAAAATGTTATCTTTATCAATTTGACGCTGAGTGAGCAGGAGAAGATACAGAGATTTGATACTTTGGCGGAGCTGTACAAGGAAATAGGTAAGCTGATTTTAATAGCAAAGTTTACGTATATCAAAACTACATTTTACTCTGAACATTCTCTGTTAACTTGCTGCTTTAAAAAGTATTAATTTGATAAAAATCGGCATCTGTTTTGACCACGGAATACACGAATTGTATTTGGCTTTTTTTTTCTAATGACCAATCATAGTGGATCCAGTGAGATCCTGTCAACTTGATTTTATCTTTAGGTATTTTATTAATTTTTAGGTTTCCTCCGCAAAGCCGCGTTCTGTCAACGACTGGCAGCCACGCGGCAAGTCAGCCCCAACAACCCGAACCCTGACTGGCAGCGCTGTTACTACCTCATGCTGCACAGCTTCCCGGGACACAAACTCAGTTTAGATCCCAACTACGTTATACAACATCAAGTTGGTAAGTGCACATAACGTAATCATTATAATAATTTGTCCATTATACCATATATTAAAATAGCATTCTGAATGCAAAAATCCTCGAAATAATACGGGGTGTAAGGGACAGCGTCCCGCAAACTTATAGGGGTTGCTCAGTCAACGAAACTGAACAACTACCACCAGGATTTTTTTTTCAGATAATTAAAAAAAAAAAAATTGCTTTTTCATACAAAATGACCTTTTTGATGAAATTTTTCAGACAATTTTTTTCATTTCCTGAAAAAAAATCCTGGTCATAGTTGTTCAGTATCGTTGACTGAGCAACCCGTATCAGTTTGCGGGACGCTGTCCCTTACACCCCGTATATAGTCTGGTATAAGGAATGGGCATTGAACACGTAACACTGTCACAAGTATGTGTTTCACTTTTTTTTTTAGGCTGGCCAGCATTACAAATCCAGCTACTCCAGGAGCTGGTAGTAGCAGCACGAAGGATGGGTCACCCCGCTTTAGCTACGCGACACATGACTTTTCTATTGCAAACCATGTGGCCGAGACTCTCCAAGCAAGAGCATAGAGATTTAGCCATACAGTTACAGGTTAGTAGTTTTTATACACGCTCAAAACCCGAATTAGCTCATTGGCCGGAAAAAGGGACATTTCGCGAACAATGCACTGCAAATTGCTTAAGTGCTCCGCGAAGTGAAATTGACAAATGCCAGATCGCGAAATAAGCAATCAAACGTCGTGTGGGTTTCGAGTTGATCGACCCAAAAACCCTGGTGTCAGGGTTTTTAAACTGCCTAAAACACAGCCAATAGGTTTCTTGAATGGTTTTGTGTAACGACCACTATCAAAAACAGCGACCGGGACCGACGTCTTAACGTGCCCTCCGAAGCATACAATCCTTTTTGTTTTTCGAACAAGGTGATTCAGCCTGCAATGTCCTAACCAAACTGGAGAAAATCTTGCAAAGTGATAAATAGACAAATATCAATTTTGTCTTCCCCTACAATAAGATTTTTATTTTGAACGGGATTATTACCCCCCAGGGAATCGAACCCAGGACCTCCGAATCGAGAGCCCATGGCTCAGACCACTAGACCACGGAGGCAGTTACGACAATAATAATGATAACCACGATGATGATGATGATAATTTATGAAGTTGATGATGACGATGCAATTGATATTCTTCTTGCCAGGGCCTATCAGCACAATGCGAAGGTGGCCCCGTACCATTAGTGTTGGAAACCGGCGAAGTAATACCCCCCGCGAACCTCACACACGTCCCGCAGTGCGGCTGGTTCACACCGAGACAATTACCACCCGCCAGAACGCCGCATTTGATAAAGCTCGCGGCGCAGACTGGGCCCTTCATATTCACACCTATTCACTTCGGCAGCATTGACAGAAAAGCTAAAAAAGATGAAGGGAAAATGGGTAAGTTACTTCTGTAAAAGATGCTTAGTCCAATAGGAAGTTTATGTTTTTCCATTAAAAATTGTTTTCACATATTCGTAAATTTTAAGTGCGTGGTGTTTCCCCAACACAAGTGCACTCTTTATTCCTTCAATCAATGTAAGACGCGCCAGAGAAATTAGGCTCTAATCTGACTGTTTGCTTGCTTTTCCGACATAATTTTTCAATCAGATGCTATCATGTTTAATAGCAAAAGAATCATGCTACAAACGAAATTCATCCTCTTTTGTGTCAACTAGAAATAGAAACCTCAACACCTCAACATTCACTGTTAACTTGTAACCTCATTTTCTCAGAATACCTGTGGGTAGAAGATGATATCTGTGAGGTGCAGATGAAACTGACGAACCCGCTACCCTTCGAGCTGAAAGTGTCCAACATGAGGCTGCTCACTTCAGGAATAGTCTTCGAGTCGATACCGGAGACTATAATATTGGCTCCTGATACACCGACCACTGTGAATTTGCATGGCACGCCAAAAGAAGTAGGGGAATTACAAGTAAGATAACTTCCAGCATTGACAATACAATACAAATAATTGCACAAATATACAAATAAATATTTTAGATTGACCAGAAGTGAAAAAAAAAACATAGAATGTACCAGCTGATTCTCGTCACGGGCTTACTGTAAAAGCCATTAGAGGTATCCGAGTGATTTTACAGTAACAATACAATTTCCCAGCAAACATATTGAGCAATAGTACGTTTAGATGTAGTGCTTTTCCCCCACCACGCTATTCAACGCTCAAGAAGTTTTCCAGTAACTATACATAAATATACACCTAAATAGTTAGAATATTATCTATTCTTCACAAACAAACATACATTTATTTGCATTGTTTTCAGATCATGGGTTACTCAACCCATACTTTAGGAGTAAAATCGAACTGCAGATTAAAAAATATGCCGATGCCCAACAAATTCCCAGCCTCGTACACCATACAAGTGATTCCGAGCCTTCCCACGATCACAATAGAGACCACAGTCACTCCTTCGGGCAATCTCAGTCTGTCGAGTAATGAAAATGTTGGTAGCACTACTAATATATCGCTGTATAATGGAGAAAGTACCGAATGTACTATGAGGATCACTAACACTAGTGCTGTGCCCATCGAGTATCTGGATTTGGCTATTCAAGTAAGTTTACTTTACCATTCAATACTTCTTACCTAGAATTTGTATGTAGTATACATACAGTACACTATTCCTCCATGCTACAAGTTAGTAGAGACTGTTGAGGGCTTTGTAACGGAGTAGCATTTTGTACGAATAAAAACCAGTTCTATACAATTTTTCATTCATTGGTATTAAGAAATGTCTTTATAAAGAAGTAACCCCCACTTCTTTATAAAGACATTTCTTAATACCTATCTATTTCAACTAAAACATACGATTTTTCTGTTTCGTTGGACCACCTGATAATACGCTATTTGCCTACTAGGCCAATCAGCAACTTTTTATGAAATGTCAAAAACGTTTTTTTGAAATTTCACTCGCAAGTAAATATTGACTACTCAAATCAATAACTTCTACATTTTTAACTTGATTATTAAATCTACATGTGTATTTATTTTTAATTGATGAATGAGATCCACAGCATTTTAGGCAGTAACCCAGTAAAACATGCCTATTCCTTCTACATAAATAAATACACCTGCATTTCTCCACAGTCAAACATGGACAACCAACTGCAATCAAAAGTATTCCAATGGTCCAACGAGGACATACAATCCCAACTGCCCATCGCACCAAACTCAACCGCCACAGTTATCATGAAACTGTACGGTGAAGCTGACTTCTTAGACCTGGGCGGAGTGGGGGAGAACCTATTTCCTAACAGTTTGAACTCTAATTACCCCTCGAGGGTGGGGTCGCCGGTGCCGCCCGCGCAAACCTCGCTGCCAACGCAGAGCTCCAATCAGCACACGTCTTTGAGCAGTGGGTTCCAGAATAGGAACCTTTCTGGCAGTTTTAGGTAAGATTTTTTAGAATATTTGCTTTTAAATCTATGGGGTCATCTCATGATATTACATTGGGGTTAGAATTAACGAAGTTAGAATTAACGCTTTTTTTATAATGGGTTTGCGATCATGGACGACGGTGGAGCGAGCTCACCCAGAAGATCATAGACTAATGATTACCTATTAGCATTTTATTTTTTATATTATCACAAATGATCTATTTTTATATTATTTTACAGATCAACTAACTCGCATACAACGAATTGGTCGGCTCCTATTTCTGTGATGCCGCCTTCCAGAGGGCGACAAATTGAAACCCAAGTAAGAATTATTACAAAGCCCTCAAAACTTATAAGACTTTTTTTATAAATTACTTGTTCTCAAGCCTGAACTTTTCCTTACAGATCATAATCAGATATTCTGGCGGTACCGGCAAAGACATGCACTGTAGACAGTCCACTCTGCAAATTAACCTGGAGCTACTGCCCAGCGTGTCCATCACGCATTGGGATGTGCTGCCTGCTGAAATGTAAGTAAACAAAACTCTACTTATTATGCTTCAAAAGATACGCCTTACGATGAACGGATAGACAGAAAGTGCTGATTTAGCGATAGGACTAATACCCTCCAGTGGCTGAAGACACTGCTGAAGCTGGTGAATTGATAATGAACTCTTTTGAGAACAATATAAAATCAAAAATATTTAGAAATATTTTCTCTGCCATACAGCAGATGAACCAATAACCATATATTATGGTCTATAATATTTCCAACTAACATTAAACTTTAAAAAATCCAAATTATGTTTAAAAAATAAAAATATTTTTCCAGACCCTCCCAACTATACCTGGTGCTAGACGTAACAAACCTGACTAACGAGGAGATGGACTTCCATTACGCAGCTAGCAAACACATCCTCATAGAGAGCAAGGAGTCATGTCGGGTGCCCGTGCCCTTAGAGAGGTGCCCCTTCAACGCACCTGTAACCAAACCTAAAGAAGATGGTAAGTTTAAACATTGCGAAGTTAAAAAAAAAAATGCAAAACAAACATATACGTTAAGTGACAAAATAGTAATGGCGCTATATAAATGACTACTAAATGGCGTATTTATACTGGCTAAGGGTTGTGGTTATTTCAATGTTATGCCATTTGGATTGCGTAACGCTCCAGCAACCTTCCAGCGACTTATGGAATGCGTTTGCCTGAATTGCTGGAGATGCTGAATAAACGATCTTTTAAACTTCGATGGGTTCAAAAAGATACCCCTCATTTGTATAGGTAACATCATAGCATCCTAAATCATTTGTATCTCTATTTATTTGCACGCTTAAACCCATTTCTCTGGTCTTACAGAAGCCGTGGAGTCCCGGTCAATAAGCACGGGCACAGGCAGCAACAACTTGGAACTGATGTGTTCAGAACATATCACGGACCACGTGAACCTGCGCTGGCATCTAATGCACTCTGAAATCAGAGGAACTGCGTCAGTCAGAGGGATCACGTTGTCGCAGGCCATGATGGATATCGTGAGGATGTCGCCGCTTGATTGGGGTAATTTCAACAGTTTATGCCATACTATTAGATTGGGAGTCACTGATGATAAAAGCTTTCGCTGCTTGCCTTAATCGTACAATGTTTCCTACTAATCTACGCATGAAATTCGTGTGGAATTAAGTGGTCTGAACCCTGCATTGGTCGCCGATCCGGAGGTTCAATTTCCATGACAGAGTTAGCATCACTTTCTTTGTAAACAATTTTTTCTGTTAGCCAAAAAAAATGACAGATTGAAATTAATCAGCAATACGTCCTCAGCGATATCTGAAACGATCAACCGTTCGCGTTTCATGCTTCTAACCAAATCTCTAAACTCCACAGAAGTGAGCGTGAACAACCAGCACATCAAGCCTCAAGAGGAGCTCTCATGCTCAGCGGGAGAGTGGATATCACTCGGTGTGGGAGTCAGTAACCATCTGACAGTGCCGCTACACAAGCTGTGTCTATCAGTGCAGTTCTACCAGGACTACAACAACGGCGTACTCTGCTACAAGCTTGATAATCGCGTTGCCACTGCCGGGAACAACAAGTGAGTGCTAAACAAGATGAGTACAGTACAGAATAGAAAAGATTGTGCTGTTATCCAACCCTATAACGAACCTCTTTATGCAATAATAAAGTACAGTATTCCATGTACCCTGGCCCTGATTTTAAAGTACTATTCCTAGTTGGACTGCACGCAGCAGCAGCAGACTGCCGCAGCAGCTGAACACGAAATCTGTAAGATGATCGCTGTGACAGATGCCATTCCTAAGGTAAACAAAAAAGGACATCTGACACAGCGCTCATCTTACAGTTTTGCGTGTATACCTGCTGCCGCTGTTGCTGCGTGGGGTCCAACTTGGAATAGTACCTTTAAAGGGTACACAATATTTCCCCCTGGTTTAAAATTGTTCTCGATTGTTTTACCATTATTGTGATACCATTTTTCTATTCTAGGGTGGTGCTGCCAATCCTACCGGAATCAGAAAAGGCCTACCACGAGTGCACAGTCGTATTTCTCACACCCGGCGAATATAAGATCGACATCCAATGCTCAACCACTGAACCTATATTAGAAGACCTCGGTTTGAGAGAATCTGATACTCCGTCCATTATCCAACCCCCTTGCTCGGGAGAAGTTAGTCATATCTGGAGATTCATCCCACCTGTAGCGATAAGTGTCTCAGACTAATATAGTGTGCAAGTGTAATTTTTATTTATTTTGAAATTTTAACTGAGAATATTTAAATGTATAAAGGCTGGTAATGTTATAGCTGTAATATATTTATTATTATATATACCTATATTTTTTTAAATAAAGTCATTAAATGTAGTGGTGTAAATTTTATTGTGCTAATTTCTCTTCAAAGATTGCAGTTAGCTTTAAGCTTTCCCGTAGTTATTTTTCTGCATTTATGTAGTTATTACTGGATGATGTTGATATGAAAATGCAGGGCAGAGAAGGGGCTGTATTCACGACCCTGCAAACGAAAACCATCTGGCAACACTGATGCGCAGTAATGCGAAAGAAATGGTGAAAATGATAAACAAAACGCAGCTAATGTCAAAATGACTGCCAAAAACGCTCGCTCGGGAAGATTTATGTATTATCCTATTTTCTTTTAATTTTCACGGTTGTTCGTATTATTTTACTCGCGTGCATTCAAGGATTTGCTAAATTTGTTCTCCGCAAAATGACTGAAAATAGGATAATACATAAATCTTCCCGAGCGAGCGTTTTTGGCAGTCATTTTGACATTAGCTGCGTTTTGTTTATCATTTTCACCATTTCTTTCGCATTACTGCGCATCAGTGTTGCCAGATGGTTTTCGTTTGCAGGGTCGTGAATACAGCCCCTTCTCTGCCCTGCATTTTCATATCAACATCATCCAGTAATAACTACATAAATGCAGAAAAATAACTACGGGAAAGCTTAAAGCTAACTGCAATCTTTGAAGAGAAATTAGCACAATAAAATTTACACCACTACATTTAATGACTTTATTTAAAAAAATATAGGTATATATAATAATAAATATATTACAGCTATAACATTACCAGCCTTTATACATTTAAATATTCTCAGTTAAAATTTCAAAATAAATAAAAATTACACTTGCACACTATATTAGTCTGAGACACTTATCGCTACAGGTGGGATGAATCTCCAGATATGACTAACTTCTCCCGAGCAAGGGGGTTGGATAATGGACGGAGTATCAGATTCTCTCAAACCGAGGTCTTCTAATATAGGTTCAGTGGTTGAGCATTGGATGTCGATCTTATATTCGCCGGGTGTGAGAAATACGACTGTGCACTCGTGGTAGGCCTTTTCTGATTCCGGTAGGATTGGCAGCACCACCCTAGAATAGAAAAATGGTATCACAATAATGGTAAAACAATCGAGAACAATTTTAAACCAGGGGGAAATATTGTGTACCCTTTAAAGGTACTATTCCAAGTTGGACCCCACGCAGCAACAGCGGCAGCAGGTATACACGCAAAACTGTAAGATGAGCGCTGTGTCAGATGTCCTTTTTTGTTTACCTTAGGAATGGCATCTGTCACAGCGATCATCTTACAGATTTCGTGTTCAGCTGCTGCGGCAGTCTGCTGCTGCTGCGTGCAGTCCAACTAGGAATAGTACTTTAAAATCAGGGCCAGGGTACATGGAATACTGTACTTTATTATTGCATAAAGAGGTTCGTTATAGGGTTGGATAACAGCACAATCTTTTCTATTCTGTACTGTACTCATCTTGTTTAGCACTCACTTGTTGTTCCCGGCAGTGGCAACGCGATTATCAAGCTTGTAGCAGAGTACGCCGTTGTTGTAGTCCTGGTAGAACTGCACTGATAGACACAGCTTGTGTAGCGGCACTGTCAGATGGTTACTGACTCCCACACCGAGTGATATCCACTCTCCCGCTGAGCATGAGAGCTCCTCTTGAGGCTTGATGTGCTGGTTGTTCACGCTCACTTCTGTGGAGTTTAGAGATTTGGTTAGAAGCATGAAACGCGAACGGTTGATCGTTTCAGATATCGCTGAGGACGTATTGCTGATTAATTTCAATCTGTCATTTTTTTTGGCTAACAGAAAAAATTGTTTACAAAGAAAGTGATGCTAACTCTGTCATGGAAATTGAACCTCCGGATCGGCGACCAATGCAGGGTTCAGACCACTTAATTCCACACGAATTTCATGCGTATAGATTAGTAGGAAACATTGTACGATTAAGGCAAGCAGCGAAAGCTTTTATCATCAGTGACTCCCAATCTAATAGTATGGCATAAACTGTTGAAATTACCCCAATCAAGCGGCGACATCCTCACGATATCCATCATGGCCTGCGACAACGTGATCCCTCTGACTGACGCAGTTCCTCTGATTTCAGAGTGCATTAGATGCCAGCGCAGGTTCACGTGGTCCGTGATATGTTCTGAACACATCAGTTCCAAGTTGTTGCTGCCTGTGCCCGTGCTTATTGACCGGGACTCCACGGCTTCTGTAAGACCAGAGAAATGGGTTTAAGCGTGCAAATAAATAGAGATACAAATGATTTAGGATGCTATGATGTTACCTATACAAATGAGGGGTATCTTTTTGAACCCATCGAAGTTTAAAAGATCGTTTATTCAGCATCTCCAGCAATTCAGGCAAACGCATTCCATAAGTCGCTGGAAGGTTGCTGGAGCGTTACGCAATCCAAATGGCATAACATTGAAATAACCACAACCCTTAGCCAGTATAAATACGCCATTTAGTAGTCATTTATATAGCGCCATTACTATTTTGTCACTTAACGTATATGTTTGTTTTGCATTTTTTTTTTTAACTTCGCAATGTTTAAACTTACCATCTTCTTTAGGTTTGGTTACAGGTGCGTTGAAGGGGCACCTCTCTAAGGGCACGGGCACCCGACATGACTCCTTGCTCTCTATGAGGATGTGTTTGCTAGCTGCGTAATGGAAGTCCATCTCCTCGTTAGTCAGGTTTGTTACGTCTAGCACCAGGTATAGTTGGGAGGGTCTGGAAAAATATTTTTATTTTTTAAACATAATTTGGATTTTTTAAAGTTTAATGTTAGTTGGAAATATTATAGACCATAATATATGGTTATTGGTTCATCTGCTGTATGGCAGAGAAAATATTTCTAAATATTTTTGATTTTATATTGTTCTCAAAAGAGTTCATTATCAATTCACCAGCTTCAGCAGTGTCTTCAGCCACTGGAGGGTATTAGTCCTATCGCTAAATCAGCACTTTCTGTCTATCCGTTCATCGTAAGGCGTATCTTTTGAAGCATAATAAGTAGAGTTTTGTTTACTTACATTTCAGCAGGCAGCACATCCCAATGCGTGATGGACACGCTGGGCAGTAGCTCCAGGTTAATTTGCAGAGTGGACTGTCTACAGTGCATGTCTTTGCCGGTACCGCCAGAATATCTGATTATGATCTGTAAGGAAAAGTTCAGGCTTGAGAACAAGTAATTTATAAAAAAAGTCTTATAAGTTTTGAGGGCTTTGTAATAATTCTTACTTGGGTTTCAATTTGTCGCCCTCTGGAAGGCGGCATCACAGAAATAGGAGCCGACCAATTCGTTGTATGCGAGTTAGTTGATCTGTAAAATAATATAAAAATAGATCATTTGTGATAATATAAAAAATAAAATGCTAATAGGTAATCATTAGTCTATGATCTTCTGGGTGAGCTCGCTCCACCGTCGTCCATGATCGCAAACCCATTATAAAAAAGCGTTAATTCTAACTTCGTTAATTCTAACCCCAATGTAATATCATGAGATGACCCCATAGATTTAAAAGCAAATATTCTAAAAAATCTTACCTAAAACTGCCAGAAAGGTTCCTATTCTGGAACCCACTGCTCAAAGACGTGTGCTGATTGGAGCTCTGCGTTGGCAGCGAGGTTTGCGCGGGCGGCACCGGCGACCCCACCCTCGAGGGGTAATTAGAGTTCAAACTGTTAGGAAATAGGTTCTCCCCCACTCCGCCCAGGTCTAAGAAGTCAGCTTCACCGTACAGTTTCATGATAACTGTGGCGGTTGAGTTTGGTGCGATGGGCAGTTGGGATTGTATGTCCTCGTTGGACCATTGGAATACTTTTGATTGCAGTTGGTTGTCCATGTTTGACTGTGGAGAAATGCAGGTGTATTTATTTATGTAGAAGGAATAGGCATGTTTTACTGGGTTACTGCCTAAAATGCTGTGGATCTCATTCATCAATTAAAAATAAATACACATGTAGATTTAATAATCAAGTTAAAAATGTAGAAGTTATTGATTTGAGTAGTCAATATTTACTTGCGAGTGAAATTTCAAAAAAACGTTTTTGACATTTCATAAAAAGTTGCTA
>JARACY010005747.1:0-20437 GCA_029255725.1 Scrobipalpa atriplicella | reverse complement strand
AAAGCTTTCTAGTCTAATATTTAAAGTAATTTCCTAATTTAATCCTCTTTTTATGCTCAAACATAAGATGTAAATAAAATAAACTATAGACTACTTGAATTTTGCTAAACAAAAGCAGAGACATTTTGGTTCTACGAGACAAAGCAATTTTAATCTAATCGTAATGAAAGTGCACAGTCACTCGAACGTGTTAATTCTCAAGATTTGTCTAGCTCTTTCTCTTCGTACCCTAATACTTTTAATGAGTGATAAGTCCTGAATACGAGCTCAAAAAACATTCAAACAACCCTTACAAAATTGAAACTCGAGGGCATAAAACGTTATATCAACAAGATTTCATCTGAAAAAATCATTTTCTCTATTTGCCTAAAATTTCAATTCGCACGAGTAACAAATTTACCCTCTGACTTTTACAAAAGGTCAAAGTGAAGTATTAATATTGTAGCTTAACATATTACGAGGACGTGTTCTATTTGTTTACAAACAAGATAATTGTGCATGATTGTTGCGAATATCTTGGTAACTAATATCGAGAAATCAGTGCGAGAAATCGAAAATAAATTACTGTGTCTCAATGGTTGCCCCAATAAAAAAAATTAAAGAGATTTTTCCTTTTTTGGCACTCACCTTTAGTCTCAGATTGGTATGCATGAAGAGCGGAAATCCCTTCAATTGTGCCCCCACCAGGGTCTCCTCTCCAGGAGTAGCGAAACCCACGACTCCCACGGAATACTCGCGGCAGTATTTGTCGAGGAGTTCGCGGTTCCACTTGTCCATGTTGGCGTATTTGGACAGCGACTCGAAGACGATCACGCCGTAGCGGCCCTTGTCCAAAGTGGTAAGCACTGGCAAGCTCTTGCCTGCGACTTCCACTTTGTACCTGTGAGAAAAAAAGTGATAAAACATCTGCAATAAAGACATTCTTTTATTTTCAGGACATTACGGCGTAGAGATCGCGTTGCAGAAAATACGAGTGTACAAAGTCTACCTATAGGCATAAACACAGTTTATTTATATTGATTTTTTATGGATTCATATAATACCTATTATAAAAGTTCCATGGGTTTTATCGGCTATTAGAAAAAGAAGTTATTTTTATAATTTACCTTATGCAGGCAAAGAATCTATCTTACTCGCTGGGATTATGCATTATTTCTTGAAAGGATAATGGAAGGCTGGTATAATTCAATTATGCATGAACGTGTTTATGCATTGTAAACAGAAATATTTAATTTGCAAGACTGCCTTGCCCGGGCGCTGCTTTCTAGACGAGTATTTATTTTAAGAAGCCACATTATAATAATTATGCGAATTTTAAATCCAGAGCAGCCTCCGAGGATAGAACAACGAATATTATTCTTGAGTTTCTATTTGAATAATGATGTGCTTAAGAATTATGAGCGCTACTTAGCCGTAACGTAGTACGGCGTGATCGTCTTCGAGTCGCTGTCCAAATACGCCAACATGGACAAGTGGAACCGCGAACTCCTCGACAAATACTGCCGCGAGTATTCCGTGGGAGTCGTGGGTTTCGCTACTCCTGGAGAGGAGACCCTGGTGGGGGCACAATTGAAGGGATTTCCGCTCTTCATGCATACCAATCTGAGACTAAAGGTGAGTGCCAAAAAAGGAAAAATCTCTTTAATTTTTTTTATTGGGGCAACCATTGAGACACAGTAATTTATTTTCGATTTCTCGCACTGATTTCTCGATATTAGTTACCAAGATATTCGCAACAATCATGCACAATTATCTTGTTTGTAAACAAATAGAACACGTCCTCGTAATATGTTAAGCTACAATATTAATACTTCACTTTGACCTTTTGTAAAAGTCAGAGGGTAAATTTGTTACTCGTGCGAATTGAAATTTTAGGCAAATAGAGAAAATGATTTTTTCAGATGAAATCTTGTTGATATAACGTTTTATGCCCTCGAGTTTCAATTTTGTAAGGGTTGTTTGAATGTTTTTTGAGCTCGTATTCAGGACTTATCACTCATTAAAAGTATTAGGGTACGAAGAGAAAGAGCTAGACAAATCTTGAGAATTAACACGTTCGAGTGACTGTGCACTTTCATTACGATTAGATTAAAATTGCTTTGTCTCGTAGAACCAAAATGTCTCTGCTTTTGTTTAGCAAAATTCAAGTAGTCTATAGTTTATTTTATTTACATTTTATGTTTGAGATAAAAAAGAGGATTAAATTGGAAATTATTTAAATTAGACTAGAAAGCTTTTTGTCTCACTTTTTATTGGACTAGAAAAGATAATTATTTAATTTGTTAATGGATAACTAAATCTCTAATTTCTTTGTATGGAATAAATAAGATGAAATAAAATACAAATTTACCTTATTCGAAATTGGCTAGCCTGACCCAGTCATTGATAGAGTTCCTACGATTTTAAAGTTGATGGCATGACTTTCAGTAGGTATAGATTTTCAAAATAAGAAAATAACTGATACTTTTTTCGCCCAGGACGCAACCCTAAACCCAGGGTCCCCAGTGCTGCGCCTAGCCCGAGCTGGTGAGACCGCTTGGGGAGCGCTTCCTGGTGACCACTGGACCGTCTTCCGCGCCAACAGCACCACATACGAACCAGTGGCGTGGGCGCTGCGGCAGAACGAGTATGGTACTAGTGGTGAGCTCATCTTCATTTTACACATTCGTAGCGACACTTTTCAGGCAATATTTGGGATTAAACTGTCCAGGGCTGGTGAACCCCTGGGAGGCCCGTTTGATGTATTTTAAGGTACTGTTTTTAAATACTAGCATTTATTATATATTTTACAGACTGATATTTAAGTAAAGTCTTATTTATTTTCTAAAACTGTTCAACTAAAATATTAATTTCGAAATCCTTCATTTTATGAAAATTCATACATTTACATACGTGAAAATCGGCTAATAATGAATTTCTTCATGAACATTATAATACTTATTCATAGATTCAAAATAAATTACCTACGCTCAAATAATATTATTATACCGTACTCAATTTACCAAAATAAATGGAAGAAAATCATATTATTTTGCGGCTTCTTCTTGTTTGTGACGACAGCAAATTCTACTAATCCGAGTTTGTAACCGATTCCAATAAGTGAATCGATATGGACACCGAGTAGAGTAGGTACCTGATACCTTGGGCGCTCTCTTGCGCTAAGTAGTGTCTCCGCTGTTGAAAAAAAAAACGGTATAAGAAGATCACCTTTGTAATTATAATTATCTATCAAAATATGCATTGTGGAAAGTAACGTAGCATTACATTACCTATACATAAACATGATGTGTAGTTATCCTTTATATCCTATCCGTCACTACTCCAATGTTGGTATTTTTTACCGAGTAAGTTTCAATCACCACGATATGATTTTTGATAAATTATTATTATTTTTTATACGTAATAATAATAACACACGCAGACACATTATTTTTACAACATTCCTACAGTAGAAAAACTGAATATGGATGCGCGGCGGATAAGACAGACTTTTTCTATTGAATGTATTTGTAACGCTTTTTACTAGTACCTACTCGTATGTAACAAAATAATTGAATTGAAGCAATTGAAATCGAGAACAATACCCAGAATTACAATATAGAATAGGTACTCAAGGAGTTATTGTTTTCCATTGTAGCGCCACTTAGCCAGGTGTAGCGCTTTAATTTGTTCTCGGTAGCAACAACCCCCATTCATTGATGGGAATCGTTTCTCTTCAATCGTTCAGTATTGTGGTTCGTCGCTTCATTAAATTCATTTCGCGATCGGTTTCGTACTAACAAATCTGTTTTCATTTACAGTACGTAAGCTTGTTTGAATAACAAAGTGGGGCTCGAATCAATGACTTGTTGAGCCATTCAAATAAGAATTCCTTTTGACTAGTGAGATAAAAATGTAAACGCGTTTTTCTGTTACTTCCTTTTTTCTTTGAATTATTAAATAAACTTTTCCTTTACTTTTGAACAATACGTACCTATAATAATTAAATTCCTTGTGAGTTTGACAAAATTTCCCTTCTTCTTCTTTAAATTTAAGAGCAGAGCTCTTGTCTGCGAAGTAATCACCAAATTTCCCTTATGGTTTGTTAATAATTTAATTGATATTATTTGTATGAAGTTACCTAATTTTTAAGGTGGTAGAGTTTTTCCATAGCCTTCGTTACTCCCGCGCCATATCCCTAGGGATTTCGCGAAATACCTGGTTTCGTTATTTCCCTGCGACATACATACATAAAATCACGCCTTTATCCCTATTGGTGTAGGCAGAGCAAAATATATATACATAGCATACTGATAATGGTAAGGATGAGTAACGATTTCGAAATTAATTTTTATTTACTTTTTCTTCTTTTGAACAGAAGAGCGGGTGCCCCTAGCAACAGTGATCCAAGACCACGGCCGACTGGACGGCGTCCATCGAGTCCTGTTCGGCTCGGGTCTTCAATTCTGGTTACATCGACTGCTGTTCCTCGACGCACTGAGCTACCTCAGCCACGGCCAGCTTAGCTTGAGCCTGGAGAGGTGGATCCTGGTGGATATTGACGACATATTCGTCGGGGAAAGAGGTATGTTCTACTCTGACTTAGTAATGATTCAAGATCAGCTCAGGTCTTCAGTTCTGACTTCATCGACTTTAGTTCCTCGATGTGTTGAGCTATCTTAGTCGAGGCAAACTAGCTTTGGTTTCTAATGCAGGTCAGCGATAAAGTGAACTATTTAAAAATGACTCTTCAGTGCAGATTAGTTAAATGGATTTATTATGGATAAATAAAAATAAGTTGCAATTTGTTGAGATCTTATTTGTATCACTGTATTGTATTTAATTTTATCGGTCGTATTCGAGAAAATACCAGCTTTACAGCTTTCTATTTAAACTGATGCTCGCACCTGTACATTTTCCAACACAATTTTATCTCGCAACAGCTTGAAACGGAGTTTTCTACTTTCCTTTCCCACCGGGATACAACAACATTGATCGTTCATACAATTGCACTTACAAACGTGTGCTCCTTAGAAGCGTTCCCCTACAGGAAAATTAAACGCGAAAAGAATTTACTTTTGAAATATCCCCCGAGCAAATAACCGAAAAAACGGGGAAAAAACAAGTAATTTGAGTTATTTTCATTCTATTACTTACTTGTAATAATATTGTTTTTGTATCAAAATGTATTCTCCGAATTAAACAGTGTTTTGATTTGCTTGTGTAAACATTGTCGGAATCATTACAATTAAGTAATTATATCTGCTCAGACCCATTTTATGAGTATTAAAGGTTATGATGATTACTCAGAAATGTAATTTGATTAATTGGACTTAATAATATTATTTCACTTACAAACTTGGATAGGTATTTCATTCAATTTTTAGGGAAAACTGAAAGATTCGAAATAATATAAAAATATAAACTATTTTTTTTTTACTACATGGTTTACTAGGTATATCAGCTAAGTATCTTGTTACCACCGCACACAGAAATATTTAACTTGCATCTTATCGCAGCGTATATTTTATTTGAGTTCTTGATATTTTCGTCTCTGTTGAAAATTTATCCAACAATATTGATTTAAATCTTACTTCCTAGGTACTCGTCTCCACGAAGAAGACGTGCAGGCGCTGCTGGCGTCCCAAGCCGCCTTACAAAGGCTGGTCCCGGGGTTCAGGTTCAACCTGGGCTACAGCGCCAAGTACTTCCACCACGGCACCGTGCTGGAGAACATGGGGGACGACGCCTTGCTTAGGAGCAGGGAACATTTCAACTGGTGAGTCTACATCAACTGTGACAGCTAGCTGGCTTACACAGGCTGGGCCCGGGGTTCAGGTTCAATCTGGACTGGACTATTCCCCCTAGTGCTACCAATGATAAATTCTATGTTTTTTTTTGTTGTCAGTGCAATATAGAACTTATAACTAAAGGAATTTCCGAATTTCCTGTTTCTTTGACTGAGCAACCTCTATCAGTTTGCGGTACGCTGTCCTTTACACCCGATATTTCATTCAATGTAAAAAGCTTAAGTCCGAGAGTAGAAAAAGTAGTCGCAAATATTTTGGTATTTCACGTAAATATGAAGAAGATATTGCTACCTTAGCAATAAGGCCGCCAATTGTACTACTTCTCTGTGTAATCAATTTGTAATTTCTGTGTTTTTTGTGCAATAAAGTATATTTGTATTGTATTGTATTGTAAATATGCTTTAAGCTCGTGGCTTACTCTATGTTTGCACTTTGTTAATTAATACGCACACCAAACTTCCAGTACAATTTGTAAGTTCTGAAGTAAAAATATACCTTTTTTGTTTTATAGTACTTCGTCCGAGCTACGACGTAGCGTTTTCGTAGCACTTGTACTTCATTCGTAGGCGTGCAGCGTGGCCAGTGATTTCTATTTTCTATTTAAATCTCAAGAACATAGAAGGTAAAAATGCATTCCAGACAAAAAAACCTTGTGTAATAGACGTTGACGGCACTATAGATAAGATAGACACATGGAGTATCTATCTGACGTATCTCTGGAATTATAGTATCGGCAATCGGCATAATCTGTGGTATAGGCATCTCGAGTTTTTTTAACTAAATGTCAGTTGCTTGTCTCCCCCCTAATACTAGGAAAGCCAAGGCCACTCAGTTCGAGTTAGTTTTACTGTATGTTTGGCAATCTAGGCGACGCGCCAACGAACTGTCACTAAAGCAATACACATTCCTATCTGAAACGCCGTTCAAAATTTGTCAGCGAAAATGTGGTATTTTATATTCCATCTATTGTTTATCTTACAAAATAATGTGAAATAGCAGTAAATGTTTTGCTAAGCATACTGGACAGCTCTTGAATTCTAAATTCTGCTTCCTTTCAAAATATGCTATGGAAATTGAAAATCCAGCCTTTGTACTACACACAATGAAATTACTTGAACAATTTCAATCACACGAGAAATGTAGTGAAAGAGAGAATAATCCGGACATCGGGCATTGCTAATGTAATTCTGTCCGTGTATTGCTTTTCCAGTAAACATATGGAAATTGAATAACATTGTTACAATACAACAAACGAGCGTGTATTTTGAGAAATGTATCGATGTCAATAATTTAAATTTTACGAGCTTCTTCTTCATTCAATTCAATCCAATACTGCAGTTACTATAGCAACTATTTTTTTTTTGCATTGTTTACGATTCACTGGTTCTGTTTGTATTCCATAGAATTTTGTGTTGAAAATATTATTTCACTGATAATTTTATTTGAAAGTGAATTTGGCTGGAATATTTGAGACGTTAATACATGCATGATGCAATAGTATCAACTTTTTTATTTAAAAAAAGCACGATCACACTCATAGCCCCCACTAGGATTCCCTGTATCGGGGTGCCATGGAAATACACAGAAACATCCACAAATAACTCCCAGATCCAGACACATTCAAATTCATAATTCAAATATCGGGAGTCGAACCCGGTACCCTCTGCGTAGCAGGCAGATACACTGCCAACTAGGCTTAAACGTTATCCTAATACAAACCTTTCTTCACCAGGTTTTGCCACATGTGGAACCACCAGCAACCCCACTTATACAGTAACGTGTCTCAGCTGGAAGCCGAGATGATGTTGAACAAGCAGTTCGCTATAGAGAACGGGATCCCCATCAACTCCAGCTACTCCGTGTCCCCTCATCATTCTGGGGTGTATCCAGTACATGAACCACTGTATGAAGCCTGGAGGAAAGTCTGGGACGTGAAGGTCACCAGCACTGAAGAATACCCACATTTGAGGCCGGCCAGGTTGGTAAAATTATGGAATATATATCTTTAAATGAACGTGCAACTTCTGTGTGTCAACAGTTGTGTGAAAACGGATTTTCTCTACTTGAAAGACTAGGAGATATTTATAAAGCCAAGACGATTTTTTGCACTAGTTTTTACACCTATTTTAGACATTTTATTTTTTATCGTTTCTGCCTCGGCGACCCCAGCGACCTTTGGTGGATGAATAGGTTATTTTTTTATAGACAACGTTATTACGCCTATCCTTTTTAGGCACGTTTCTATGTCATAACATAAATATTTCTGATAAAATAAAATATAATTCCAACGAAATAATTAACATTTTATCAACCACTTAAGGGAGGCAGGTGCAACATTACATGGATGGCACTTGCTAAATATGCATTATTCTCAGAACTACTTTTTGTTACCTTACTACATTGAACAATGATCGACATTTTCCTAAAATGGTAATGTCCGTTACTTATTGCAACACAAATATCCAACTGTCAAATCTGCCATCAATTTTAACGGAAAACTTATAAGTAGAAACATATCTAACTTTTCTGTTTGTAGCAGATAAAGTTCTATAACATATTTCTTTAAAGTTATTCAGAACAAAATTCCACAAGTTATGATAACTCACAAACATTTACGCGAAGTGCGCCGCCATTCCATACTTGGAAACGCTGCGGTAGGTAAAAGTTTGAAGTCAAACACGTTTTAAAACATAGTCTCTTTAGATAAAAAATTTCATAACATACATAATGTTTGTTTTTATTCTTGCTAGATGCAATTATTATTACATCCATATATCTATTTTATTAATGCTATGCCACGCGGTTTTACGTCCGAGAATATGGGTTTCTCCATTATCATATCAATGCATACGAAATGGGAAATCGCACAACGTCGGACCTTTCGGATAACACAATTCGACTACGACAAAGGTTTCACAAAAAATACGTGATAACGGGACCACAAAAGTTGTATTAAATTCACAGTTTTGTATTGCTGGAAAACTAAAATCATTATGCAAAGCGGGTAGCAGTACCGTACCGATTCGCGCAATAAATGTCTCCCGTGTTTGCGGCGAAGTTGGTGCGCGCTCAGGAGCCGGCGACCACACCGCGACACTCCGCTGCTTAACTTCTAACCGCTTGTTGGGTTGCACTATTCTAACTCTGTAAGCGTTTGGTGTACTCGTACATATACCTAGAACAAAAACATTTATGGGACTTTGAAAATTTCATTATGCAAAGCGAGTACTTAGCTGTACCGATTCGCGCAATAAATGTCTCCAGTATTGGGGAGTGTTTGTGGCGAAGTTGGTGCGCGCTCAGGAGCCGGCAACCGCACCGCGACACTCCGCTGCTTAACTTCTAACCGCTTGTCGGGTTGCACTATTCTAACTCTGTAGGCGTTTGGTGTACTCGTACATATACCTAGAACAAAAACATTTATGGGACTTTGAAAATTTCATTATGCAAAGCGAGTAGCTGTACCGATTCGCGCAATAAATGTCTCCAGTATTAGGGAGTGTTTGTGTCGGCGACCGCGCCGCGACAAACCGTTTGTCGCGCGTTGCACTGTTCTAATTCTAACTCTGTAGGCGTTTCGTGTACGATTGTACCTTATAGTGTACATTGTTCAAAAGTAGGTAAAGATTTATTTTTAAGACAGTACGTAATCTGAAAAGGGTGACTGCGACAACCACATCACGACGACACGTTTGACAGTCTCTAAACTTGATACAATAACACCTTATTTCGCCAAAATTCTTTCAATATCAAATAGTATCGGGCAGACAAAGGTCGTACAACTCGTACACTCAAGTGAACCACAATTGAGACATTGCAATGCCACTGCGGCCGGCACCAGTCTGCGGCCGAAGCAACTGCACCGCAAACAGCCCTCAACAATGAGAGATCTATTTCACAGTTCTGTATTGTTGTTGTTAAAGAATACTTCACAACCGCAAGGGCTGCTGTATTGGCATTGTTAGTGAGGCATTCGATGCGATATAAGGTCATTTTGGAGAAAGTGCGCAAACTAAAAGGAGATAGTCTGACAACGAAACTGAACAACTTACACAAAAAAAAATCTGTTTCTTTTTTTTTACTTTTACAAACTGCGAGAAAATCGTTTTGTAAATTAATTATTGCCACGGTCTTTAAATAAAAATCGAAAAAGCTTCATGTCCAACACCAATTGTAAATAAAGAAACTCTCTTGTTACTCAGTTTAAAATAATAATGAATAACAACATGATAAACTTTAGAGGACCAATTTCAGCCAAATGGATACAATAAACGTTTCCTATGAGGAAGTATGGTGTATATTTGCCGAAGCTCTTAGACTGTGACCGCAACGGCATCGTGGTTTACTCGACCGTGCATCTCTTACATCGCCAAGAATTCTCCGATAATGGAATTACATCGGGCCATTGTAGCCCCCGATATTTGCTCTATAATAAACAATTGGGCGCTGGGAGCAATAAGTGTCCTCAGCACTCAAACTGCCTCGGCGACCGCAACATTGCGTCTTTGGTTCGCTCTAGTAGTCTAGTATCTCTTACGATGTCGAGATGTTTCCAACTTTCCAATAATGCAATTATGTATCTTTTGTAGACATTTTGTTGCTATTCGTTTCAACAAGAAGCATTTCTGATTGCCTTTCGAGTGTTTCATGAAACGGTCTTGTAATGAATAAACAAACAGTGAGATCAGGGCTACTTACAATGTGTTTTTTAAAAGGAATGCGAGTCTTTGAAGTTTAAAAGTTCCACAGAAGAAGAGTCCTTAACTAACTTATAATACGAACTTAATTTAGGTGATCCCGATTTATCAAGGAACTACGATCGGAGCATGAAAGGCGACGAGAGCTGTCCAACATGTCCCACAATAAACCATCACTTAACACATCAGCTCATTCCGCGATCAGGCGATCAGTTATTGAAATCGAACGGTGAATAATCGAAGATTGCGCAACATCTGTTGGGATCGTAAAGGGTTTGCACCCGTAACAGGCTTGACAATACGAATAACGTATAATTTTAAATTTACCTATTTAAATTGAGGCCTAAATATTTCCCCTAATTGAAATAATAAGCAAGATATAATCAGAAAATTGAAATAAAACCGCGAACTCATTTTGAAAATATACGTTTCCGACTGTGGTTCATTCGACCGTGCGTCTTCGATACCGCCAATAATGCAATTATATCGTGGCATTGTTGGCAGCATTGTGTTCTCTACAATTCCGTACATTTTACCCACTTCCCTCCCCCTAAGGGCCGCGGTATAGAAGACGTTGTCGGTTCGCGTCGACATTGTGCACCTGAAAATCCGATCACCACTTCAAGACTGTTTATTTAATGGTACCTACCTGCGATTTTAGTCTGAGTTGAAAAGAATTTATTTACTCCATTTCGAGAAAAGTTTTTAAACAGGCCATTTGAATGTACTGGGAAATTTCCTGGTTATTTATATGGATCATCAAAGGTGGTCATCTGGGAATAGGCTTTCGTTAAAACACGCAGTACGGGTCGATATTTTAATACGGTTTATTTCCCGGCGGTAAGCTTGTAACATTGGCTGAAATGGGTAAAATTATTTCATGTAATATGAAAGCGTTCGTTACTGCACGTATAAAACGGTCGGAGTATCAGACATCAGACAGCTTTGGGACGCAGGGTACAACTTGACTGTTATGAGGTTGAGCATTGGTCGTCAGAATAAAACGTTAACCAACACTTTCAGAAATTAGAAGTGCTTCATGTACTGTCGAGAGCTCTGTTAGCTTATATTCTAGATTTTATTCAGTCATTCTTTCAAGCATTTTGGGAAGAAACTTGTCTATGCTACGAAAGTAAATTAAGCTGAATGCCCCGGTTGCTGTTTATTTACATGTCAGTCAGGGGCCTAATAGTTGGTTCAAAATCCCTAACATCATAGTTCATCGAGTCGCTCATAAACCCACTGGAAGAAAGAAGTTCTCCAGCAACTTATTTTCCGTTTTCTTTAATAGGTTACGGCGAGGCTTCCGGCATAGAGGCGTGATGGTGCTGCCCCGTCAGACGTGCGGGTTGTTCACACACACGCTGCTACTGGAGCGGTATCCTGGCGGCAGGCAGCGTCTCGACACCTCCATACAGGGCGGCGAGCTCTTCCAGACTGTTATCAATAATCCTGTAAGTATATTCTATTTAAAAAAAAAACGTAATTGTAGACTCATGAAATTTCTTCCCATTTTAATAAATAAAGCTAGTTCGAGTATTAAAGGAATATTCCCAGTTAGGAAAAATTTGAGAATAATATACTTACACAATTACTTTCTGTCATAGCAGATTTTATAGCTAATCTTCTTTTGATAATAAAAAGAAGCTAATCTTGTTGTACGTCCTAAGTGCTTGTTACGAATATTGCTTTCTCTCTGGGAGTAATATTAATACATACAGAATTACAGACAGATAGAATGAATGTGAACCATGTCATATTTGTTCCATAATACCATTTCATTACTTTAGTAAAAAGAGCAAAAATTCAATAATTCCGACTTATACATTGATATCAACACTAAAGAAACGATTGTTTATTGTAACAATGTCGGGGTTATAGAAAATATTGGGTCGAACAGACCAACTAATGTCGACTTATCCATTTTATACGTTCCCAATAAAAATAATCCCACCATTTCGCGTTCGTATTGACGTAAGCGGGAATAAATTGGAATCGGGCACAGCTTTTTATGTTTGATTATAATTTACGAGTGTTTTTCTTTTCAAACGATTTTCTCAACTTGCGAGTTTTATTTGTTTTTATAATGTATCTAGGTTGAAGTCCTACTGTTCAAAGCGTGTTATTTTTGTGTACGAATTTCCGAGTTTACAGAGTGATTTTGATTTTGTTTATATTGATAGGAGTGTCGGCGGCCAAGAACCACTCTGGGTCACTGAGCTGAGCCAGCGTAGTAACTAATATTAATATACCTATCGGCTGGGCTTGTTTAGAGTCTAAGCTTTAGACATAAAAGAAATACACATATTGTGCCAGTTTATTTCTGAAATCAGGGACTGCGGTAACTCTTACATATTCTAATATCAATTGTACTATCTCCTAAGACCCGACACAAAGTGTGAAAGTCTTAAACAAATTTCGTAGCTCTGTAAAGTGGGAGAGAACGGTGTATTGGTTGAAACGTTGAACTTGGTCGATTTTATGATTAATAATACTTTAACAAATCTTCTTCTTTCACCAGATCAACGTGTTCATGACCCACATGTCGAACTACGGCAACGATCGGCTGGCCTTATACACGTTCGAGTCAGTGGTGAAGTTCCTTCGATGTTGGACCAACGTCCGGCTGGCTTCCGCGCCGCCCCTGGCCTTAGCCGAGAAGTACTTCCAGCTGCGGCCTGATGAACTCAACCCGCTTTGGGGGGTAAGTTATCTTCTAGGATAGTTCAGTCAGTGGTTAAGTTCCTTCGATGTTGGACCAACGTCCGACTGGCCTATCCGCGCCGCCCCTGGCTTTAGCCGAGAAGTACTTTCAGCTGAGACCTTATGAACTCAACCCACTTTCGGGGGTAAGTTATCTTCTAAGATAGTTCAGTGAGTGGTGAAGTTGGTTAGATGTTGGACCAAAATGTCCTGAAAGATCTGCACTGGACGGCCTGAAGTCGTACTGCTTCATCTTTAATCAATATCAAAGTCGAGCTAACGACGGAAAAAGAATCTACGACCAGTTACCGAAAATCTTTTTAAAGCGCTTGTCGATTATTTTATTAGTGACAATTTGATCGACGAATTATTACCACTTTAATGAAGAGTCATTAAAGTGGTAATAATTCGTCGTTCAAATTGAATATTCACATTTTTATTTTTATTCATTTGATTCTAAAACCGAACGATAAAATTAACCAATAGTTATATTTTATTAAGCCCGTATTGAAACATTTAATGTAATGGAAAATCCAACTACGAGCGAATAAATATTTGAATTTTATTTCAAACCTTTATAAATACCTCTCCAAAACGTTATTTGAATTCGTATTAAAACTGTACCATTTCAAAGCAAAATAGAAACAACTAAATAATTTATCGAGTTAAACATTCATCACTTGAAATGTCCAAACAAACATTTGAAAATAATTGTTTATTAATTCAATTAAAGTAGCAAATTTAAATTGCGTACTATAATGGAACCAAGTAATTAAGTGTAATTGAGCGTGAATATTATAATATCAATATGTCAAAGTAACCGAAACCTTTAATCATACCTCCATTGTCAGCAGTAAAGTAATAATAGCTACACACATTATAATTTTTTACCAAATTGTTAGCTTCGTGTCAAAATCAAATTATCCAAATTATTCGTGAATCAAAATCATCCAAATTATTTACAAAATCTGAACAAAAACTTAGCCAGAAAAGTCTAACTGTATTTTTTATGAACTCCTTGCTTTTTGGTAACTTTAGACGAAACATATTTCTTACTACTAATATAATTCTCTAAAATACCAGACTTTGCCTGAGCAAAAATACGTAAAAAATATTCTTATAAAAAAGATAATATGTTGGAAAGTTCCAAGATTAGGTTTAAGAAAATTTTAGTTGGATCGTAACTTTATTATAGAAAGTCTTAAAAGGAGATCCGGCCGTTTTCATACAAACTGAGGCTATTTTTGTGACACCTATATAAAAAAAAAAACATTAAAAATAGTAGATTTTATTACGTGGGAGCAAAATAATATTTTTAAGGCGAGGGCGCTTTTTTGAATCCAGAGCGAAGTGAGGGATTCTAGCGAGGGATCCTAAAGTAGAATCCTGAACGTAGCGAGGGATTCAAAGTACGTCGCCCGAGCCAAAAATATTTTTGCTCCTGAGTGATACACTCTACTTTTCATCCCCATTTATGAGAAAAAAAGGCACCTAACTAACACATGTCAAATACTATAGAATGAGAATGTTATAGTTACTTTCACTGCTAGATGAGCTCATTTTGAATATTTAATAATTTGTAAAAAGAGTCGAAAACACGGGCTCATAAAACCCTGCTGCTTACGTGCCGTAGTTCGTGCATTTTCAATTTGTTTTTTTTTTAATCAGGCGTCGCGCAGAACTTTAATTAATATAGTGCATAGTATGCCGGCAACCCTTAAAATAGGTAACTTCACCTGAAAATCAGTCACTACTGAAACACAACTATTCAGACTAAAATTAAAAAACCCTTCTTTTCACTGAAAAATATTCTCAATACCCTCACCTCGTTGTACCGTTGGCTTGAAGCTAGGACCTGCGGACTGCGGCTAACAAGCCTAATCCAGGCGACTCTCGTACAAAAAGACGTCGATGCTACGAGTACAAGAGCGGATGTGCTTATTCCAAATTAATTGCTCTAGTTATTCTTTATGTCGGGAGTGGCACGTTTGACAGTTCTTTCATTGCTGTTTTTGCTTTTCGGCTTTTCAATGTGGCATTCAGTTCAACTGTTTTAAGAATTGAAAGTGGTATTAGGCCCGTTTTGATGTTTCATCTATTTTATGGGTTATCGAGTCGGCCATTGATGCTAAACAAATGGCAAGACATTCGTAATCTATACTTGCCCGTATTGCATTTAATGAACCTGTAAAAAATAATGTAAGGCAAATTTTTGAATAAGTTACACAAATTAATATGAATTACTCTCGTAACAGGAACCTGATATTAACCTAATTCAATTACGGATCCCGTTAATCAAATTAAATTCCACTTAAAAATTTATATTTTTTGAAAGAAATAAAGACAGATATTGTAATAACTTAAGTAATAACCGTAAAATTTATTATTATTTTTACTTACATTATATCTGCAGGAGAATTAACCATAAAAGGGTACCACGGTAGAAGCGAACGAAAATGTATTAATATGATCTACCTATATCACAGAAGAAGAAGAAGATATCACAGAATATATAATAGTACTCCTATATTTAGTATTTATTATTGTTCTCTATAAACTTGTGTGTCACACCACATGCTACCTTACCTACCTACTTATTTTTCTTGATTTCATATATTTTCTTACTTTTATTTTGTTCTTTATAAAATAATACCAGAAATTCATGAAAACAACTAATACAACACAGAAAATGTTTCACCAGAATTTTTGCTGAGCTTGAATCATTAATCCACCAACCTATTGAGACTTTTATAAGTGCACGCATTTCTCGTCGACTTTTTAACAAACAATATGGAGAGAAAACGAATAAATTTATAACAGTTCCGTATACAATGTTCGATTGTCGAATTGGCCATATTTTCCCTGGGCCGGGTGCTAGAGCGCGCGTCACTGAATCAACATGTACGATGCGACTTTAAATATTTTATTGGCCCGTAAAATACGTGAAATATCATACGAATATGAAACGCAACTGTAAATACGGATCTCCGGGAGTTGAATCGTGGTTTCCTCTTTTATATGTGTTATGCTATTGGGACCATTTAAAGCGAGCGAGGTACATTACTTTCTTTGTCAGTCGTAAAATTATATTTCCAAAATAAAATAATGACAGCAATATTTCGATAAGTCTTGTAATATCCTCATATAATTCCAGCCTCGTCATCATCTATCACTTTGTGCGGGGTAAAGATGGATATAAACGGAAACCTATAGACTCGTTTACGATTCTCTTCCATAAACCGACAGGGATTCTATTTCTCCCTCCGTCCGTTAAATTCAATGACGAAGTGTATTCCGAAATATCTGATGCGTTATTCCAGTTCTATTCCATTTACAAAGTAAACCAAAACAATTTTGCTAGTTTTTATCCCAAGCTGTGCTACCGTGAACGAAATATATTTCACGAAAAATATTCGACCGTTCTGACAAACGCATCGCTCAAAATTTAGATACGGTTACCAGATAGACTAGTTTAGGATTGACATTTGCATACTAGCATCCACTTTTTATTAGATTTCGTGACAGTTTAATCGAATCACTATTGTTCTAGTGCGTTCAGTATTAACCGAATTTGAAGTATAGTGGGCTTTTGTTCTCTGTTTTTATCATGACATTTTACGTTCAGTAGAATTCAAACTAATCTATTTTTATTTTTTAGAACCCGTGCGATGACATCCGGCATCGTCGCATCTGGGCGAAGAGCAAGTGGTGCGGCACGCTGCCTAAAGTGCTGGTGATAGGACCTCAGAAGACCGGCAGCACAGCATTGTATACGTTCCTGGCGATGCATCCGTCGCTGGTGCCCAACATGCCCAGTCCGACTACGTATGAGGAGCTTCAGTTCTTCAACAATAACAATTATCTGAAGGGGCTAGATTGGTAAGTGATTTGTAATTTATTACATTAAGTTGTCTTTTTTGTAGTATTTTTAATTATTATTAGTACATCCACTGAAAATCCACTGCTGGACATACCCCTCAATACTCACTATAGATTATAAGCAGATTAGTGAAAACAGTACAATATGTATAATACATGCTGCCTCTACCCTGGATTTATCCCAAATTTATCACTTATACGTCTTTTACGAATATATAGGTTACTACAATTCTAACAACTCTCGGAATCTGCCTCTACAATATTAACCTAAGTATTGAAATATTAGTAGTTATGACAAAGGAAGTACATTAATAACAAATAATTTAGCAAAATCGAAGCCCCTTCACATGAAAATTATTTATTTGGACAGCAGTTTACCAAACCAGACCGCACTGTAAGCCACTAGAATATTAATGTTCAAACAAATACTGGAAATACAATCACCGAGCTCAATAAAATCAAATAAAACGAACCAAACTCCATTATTTATTGCAATTATTTATTCATTAGTGTTATTAAATTAAAAAGCAATTATGTATGATTATTCTTTTTACCTGTTATCAACAAAAAAAATATGGGCAGTTCTCTAATCTAGTAAATTAAAACTCAAGTACCTCAATATCAATATCTTAATATAATCAATACCTTTGCAACATATAAAACAAAACAGACACCTCTCATGTGATTACTACTAGAATCATCAAATTGATCCTCGTTTTAAAATAGCAAGAAAATTATCTATTACAAATCGCTCCGATCAATTAGATATTCTTATTCAGAATAACCATAGAAAGAACTGTTCATGATAGAGCCGTTTTTAACATATTTAATTCTCAACCCAGACTTTTATAGCAACTAACTTACGTGCGAAAAAATGTCCCAAGTTACGTGTCGTGCTCTTTGTTTTACGGCTCCTTTGCAATCTCGGCGGCCTGTCAGTCGGTAAGGTACACCGCCCTTTGTCTTTGGTAAATAGATGTCCCAAGCGGATAAGACACTTTTGTCTCATTTTTTTACGTATTTCTACAAAATTGTTTTCATCAAAAGCCTTTCAGACATTTTTAAAGTGAATAGCTGTGAAATAAAACGCGGTGGAAAACAGATTTCGTTACACCAAACAAAAAACATCTATATCCTGAAATCAGAAAGTACGTCAACGCTCGGTTTCGCACATTTACAACTTTTTGAAACCTTTTACGAAACTATACTGCTCGCTGAAACTTCGTAAAACATTTAACAAGGTTAAGAACGTACTGTGTATTTTACAGCGTGCCTGCAAAGTTTAACATTCGGAAGTAAAAATACACATAGTTGCGAGCGTTCGCGACGGGCTGCTTGCTGTACCTGGTAGAAGGTGTAGTAAAGACCGGCTCCCATCCCAGCCAATGTGCAATTTCCAATTCTCGGTCCAATCAGTTACTGTGTGCGCTGCACCTACGTGATTTGTTTACTCAGTTTTAGTACATCATTTATTAAAGTCTCGGAGAATCTTTTGAAGAGTTGAGAGCGCGGTTCGGTTTATCATATTTAACTAAGCGTAGCAAAACTCGTTTGAAAAATACATAATAGAGCTGATTCCAATAGCTTTCGCTTATCGCAGCAATGTTAGCACGTTAAAACTATGTCTATTTCGATTCGTTTTCCGCAGCGTAAATTAACAAAATTGGATACCGATTGTTACTATCACGCGCGAATTGCAAAATATGCCGCCAGTTACAAATTCGAAATACGAATACCATTCCAACTGAAAACTAAATCAGTGGCCGTAAGTTAGTTAGCAAGAATATTTCTCTGAACAGTTATTACTCCATTAACTCACAGAACTTAGTTGTAGAATGGCGTCAATCAAATTTAGTGCTGTCACAGCTGGGGTCGTTAAGCCAAGGAGGCGCCGGGGTGGCTTGAAAGCTTGAAATCACTTGACAGGTATACGCCGCAACCCGACTATGTTGCGAAGTCGTAAAGCCAGAACTTTCTTTTTATTGCGTCGCGTCATTCGAACCCCGCTGTGTTGTAAACACTAGTTTCGTATAGTGAAGAAAAATAAAATACGTGTATTGGCCGCGCTTGGTTTATGTTTGATATGGCTGCGAATTATGTTTTACTATGTTCTAAGTTATCGTTCTTTGTTGTTTTTAAACTACGTGTTCTTTTATGTTGTACACAAGATGATATTTGAACTATACTCTGAAGGACATAGTGATTCCGTTTAGGATGGCTTAGGAGACATTTATTTTATGACTTCTTCTTCTTATCGTGTTGATGGAACACGACAGAGAAATTACATCGTATTGGCCCAGAATTCTGCCACTTCTATTGAGGATTGACTGCGCCGTCAATTTTATGACTGTCGGTAATTTTAAGTAAAATATAACTTTATGTAAACCACAATATTTTTATTTTTCCAACAGGTACCTAAACTTCTTCCCGCCGAGTTTAGGCAACTCCTCCCAGCTGACGTTTGAGAAGTCGGCCACGTACTTCGACGGTGACCTGGTGCCGAGGAGAGCCCACGCGCTTCTACCCAACGCCAAGATCATCGCCATACTCATATCACCCTCAAAGAGGTCAGTGACAGTGACTAAAATATTATAAATTTTATCATAGAAAAAATATGTCTTTGATAGTGCTCGTTATATGTATAAACTAAATCAGAGGCCTAAAAAACAAACCAGACCTTAAAACTCTGACATAACGAAGCTACTCGATAAAAAAAGATAACAGAAAATTAAAACACTATTATGGTCGTAGGTTCAAGTCTTGACGACTGCGTCGAATTTTCATTGCTTATTAGTCTCATGTCAAGTACTCCACCAATGGTCCAAAATCGGGATACTTTTATATGTAAGTAAATAAAATAAAAAAATACACAGCTACATTTTTATAATAAAGAATGAGTATATTTCTGCTTCTAATTTGCACACATATTATGCGAAATCTTCAAGAGAATGGTTCTCAATAAACCTCATTTCTATTCACTTTAATCTCGAAACTTCATAAACTGAGAATGAGATCCAATTCGGGATCACTCGAGTGCCAAAAATTGTATTCCAAATTGAATGCCAATTCAATTAGCTCTAATTCTATCTGAAATTCAAATTGTGAGCATAAAACCTACTACTGCCAAGAGGTGTTTAGATCCTTTCTTCAAAATTAAGCGAATATTTGCCATAGATTTGCTAAAAAGATGAATGAATATATAAAGTTATATTTTACTTAAAATTACCGACAGTCATAAAATTGACGGCGCAGTCAATCCTCAATAGAAGTGGCAGAATTCTGGGCCAATACGATGTAATTTCTCTGTCGTGTTCCATCAACACGATAAGAAGAAGAAGTCATAAAATAAATGTCTCCTAAGCCATCCCA
>JARACY010005746.1:0-20441 GCA_029255725.1 Scrobipalpa atriplicella | reverse complement strand
TACGATGTGTATTCCTTATAAATTAGATGAAAAGGAAGTGAAATCAGGTTAAACGTTGTTCGCGATCTGATCAACAGTCTCAAGAGAGAGTCTGTAGGGAGCTGAGTAATCATGGGATTAGTAACAGAAGTGTAAAAATTGCGCGGAAATGTAGGGTAAGTTGAGATCTTGATGTAGAGCTAGTATCATTAGTTGGGAAGATGAAGTGAAGTCTTTTTTCGTCTTAGATTAAATCATTTCACATAGGTAAGTAACAACAATGCTACTTTCAGCTTTGTATATTCTTACGGAGCTTACTGAACGATTTTTTTTAACGATTCTTTTTTTTTAATTGTTCTTGACTTCATTATAATTAACAATCTCATGGCATAAGTTGTAGTCAATTGATAGGCTCAGTGATCTCATTTAGATCACGTTAAATTCAGTATTTCTTAAGGAAAAATATTTAAATTTTTTATCGTTATGTTTTCGTCAAACATAACCGGTCTTTCTTCAATATTTTCATTGATTCCCAATACCTTTTTGAATGGCTTTCACAATCACACACAACATGTAAATATACACATTCATAACCCTCGCTCCACCTGAATTGTCAACACTCCCATTGGCATGGCACGAGTTCTGTTTACCTTCACCCGTACGTATATGAAAATTCATAATAAATCATTTATTTGCACGACGTCAGGTATCCCAGCTGTGCAAGCGGAGCTTGTTACACACAGACTTATAAGGTTTGATGTTCTCATACAGGCTCCGATATAGCTTTAGTTGTTTGGAGTACATTGACGTTTTGAAACACTGCACATTGATAATGATCTTATAATGAAATCGTCAATGTAATTTCACATTTTTTTGCCTAGGACTGATAGTGTCAGTACTATCTATTGCAATGTGTTATATGGAAAGTTAATTGAGTTTTTAACTTTTTAATTATTATTCTTTATTTGGATAGGTATGGATGCCAATATTGTATGGGGATGATACTTAGTGGATATGGAATTCGGGGCAATAGTAATAAACCTACATTTACTAAGGTATTAGGTTAGGACATGCTAATTTAGGTACTAATTCTTGTAGTTACAGTAAAATCAAAATTATAAATCTATGCCAAGACAAGAAGTGTTATCCCACCATTTGTGTCCGTTTCACCTATTCATAATTTATACAATTTTCTGGGCCAATTAACTGTATTCTCCATCTCAAAAGCACAATTAGTTGGTACGAATAATTTATTCACTGGCAACACTGCTCTTTATTAGTCCTTCTGTCAGAGTACAATTTGATTAACGGTGTAAAGTTTCGCGGATGAGCGTAAACGTATACTAAGGTAGATACGAACTTGGTAACCTATTCAAATTTAGTTTTCATGGTCTTCCTTTGAGTTTTCCTGTTTTTCTTTTGCCATTCAAAATCAAAAATATTGTTCGCCTACTTCAGTTTATTTTGAGTTATTATAGATTAGGAAGAAACTTTGTTTGTCAGAAATAAGAATACAGATATAGGTAGTAAGTATTTTGCTCGAATTTTATTTAACTCGATATAAAACGCCTGACCTGTCGACCTTTCAATTTCTTGGCCATCACTTTGTAAGATTTCTGTACTGTGTTCCATTGACATGATAAGCAGATATAAGTATAAGAATACATAGAAAAGTACGAAATTATTGTATTATATTATCGATGAAACATTATGTTCAGCGTATTTAATTTAAGTTTAGATTAAGACAAAACTAGGCACAGTATTAGGCTCTTCAGCTTCTACACTACAAGTGCACTCACAATCCGGATATTACACTCGACTGCTACCTTCCGCTGCGAGAATTAGGTATTAGGGGATTCACTTGCGGTACATAGAAAATTTAAGAAATGATTTGGTGTTTGATTTTTTGTACGACTTAGAGAGATATCTAAAGTAATTGTAAAATAAGTCAATCATTTTCCAATATCCTGACCGAAATAAAAACAAATGGACTTGGACAGCATAATGTCTACACAAGATCACTCAAGATCACTAGACCCAAGGAGTAACTAGACCTAGCCCTGAAACTACCTATCGGGGTTTTTATAAGACAGAGAAGTTTAAGGTATAAAGTTGTTTGAGTCCAACATTATACACAACAGATACCTACCCACCTTTTCTCCTTTATCTGGAATGGATTTAAAAGTCCAACTTTAGCTAAGCTGGCTTAGAAAACTAAGTGCACTTTAGCAGGTCTATAGATTACGCTCAACCGGTCGTAAACTTCAGTTTAAGCGCTACTATTTGCATCTATCTTCTTGTCTTTACTTACTCCAAGTTTGACCATTAGAATCCCAAGAATATGAATCTGGTACTAAGGAAATATCAGCAGCGTGTTTTTAATACATCCAATTGATCTCAGTTTGATTTTCTAACTCCCGTATTCCTTTGCTGATATACTTTTTATCATGGATTGAAAGCTTAAAAATGTGACCTATAGACTATAGTATGAAGAATAATAATTAAAATTATTTACGGCCAAATTAATGCGTAAGCGGATATTATATACAAATACTTATATTAAATATAATATTTATTGGATAATAAATTTCTAGTTTGCTGGCTTATAATTTAGATCGTCCTGCTTAATGGTTAGAAAAACCTACTAGCTTTTATTACCTCTGAACAACAAATAATATAACACACATAGGTATTTTATTTATATGTTTAATTAATATTTTATTCTTTTTTTACAGGTAATTCAACATTGTCTTTTGAATAAGAAGAAAGAAAGAATCTTTGGTAAACAATTACATTTTGTAAGTATAAGTGCTTAAGTAATAATCATTCGAATATAGGTACCTATTTCACTTTATAAAACACATTCTTCACATCCATGGCCCTTTCTTACGCGGTAGGATCTCTTCACCGCTGTCACATCTCTCCGAATTCCAACTTATTTTAAAGTTGATCTCAAACTATTCCAACAGCTGGAAGATAACATTCAGAATATGAGATTCCTTCACGTCACAAATAATATTCCATCAGGAGATGTGAACGTCGCTCCCGCACGTTTCAATTTCCCGTTCACAAATTGTGGTAATACGGGTTTCCTACGATTGACAGGCTGACTGTGAAATTATGATTTTTTTAGGTTCGGTTTTATAAACATAATGTTATTTTCTCAGATAGGTAAATGTAGATAATTATATTATCATTTTACATACGTAAAGCTTGTTGTTATTACAATTTCCTCTGATAGAAAAAATTGTGAGCGGACACATTAATATACAATTTATTTGACATGCATGATTTTGATTAATAAATTAAGTACTAGTTCTTGACGTCAATTTAATGCTATTTAATGCTATAATTTATCATTGGTTAAGGTAAAACAGTGTTAGCTTATTTAACTCTTCTTATGTTTAATGACCCTAGAGTCAGACTTTTGTCTAAGGGTTGAAGCTGTGTTAAGAATTCTATAAAATTAAAGTAAAGACACAGATACGGGTATACTAGCTACTTTCTTTCCAGGTACCTATGCTTAGGTACTGTAAAATCGATTAAAGGCCAAGTACGTATTTGAAATTGGTAGGTGGTAGGTACCAAATCCATTATTCAGACGCGGTGCCTACATCTCTTCTTCTAGTTGAGTGGGTTTTCGAGTCGACGAACGACCCGATACCTAGCGCTTAATAGTATATTGCTAACCAAAGGATGTAAGTCATCAAATGCATACGAGGTTTTTGGCGCCCGAGCGCAGCGAGGGCGCTAATGGTACGAGTATGCATTTGATGACTTACACCATGAGGTAAGCACTATGCTTTACATATCGAATGAAAGATAAGTTAAAATTATGGGAAAATATAAGAAAATTAAAACATGAAATTACGACGAAACAGTAGGCCCAACTCACTATGAGCGAATTTAACCATCACAAATATATGCATTCGCGTAAGAAAAATTATCTAATTTGCAAGTAGACATTTTGTTAGTATACTGACTGTTTAATTTGTTAATGTTTTATAATAAAATGCTAAGTAATAAATCGACAAACTCAAGTTTTGAGGTTATAAATATGTTATAAAAACCACAGAGTAAAAATTTCATAATTTTCATAATCCTATGTTTACATTTTTATGGCCTTATTCCGTGACTCTATGCGTCATATTTAGTACTGGCCAGTTCGATATTTAAATAAATTCGAATAGAATTTGTTTTAAAATCGATTCCGATTCGATTAATCATCCGATTCCGTGTGTTTGAAATAAGGCTATCAACTTTTTTTTTCTTGCAATTTGACAGTTCCTTATTCAAATTACTTTGCAGCATAGGTTTCAAAACCTATGATGCAAAGTACCACTTACATCCCGGGTTTTAGGGTTGTATGAACCACTTACTGAGCATGAGATATGTAAAATATATTTAGAACTGGTAATTTTATGATGATATCATCCAAATTGACAACCGAATTAAGCCTTTATAAGGCAGTCTACGCCACCTAAATTTAACCTTATCTACCCGCATTAAGGTTTAAAAGCAATGAAATTTTTTTACATATACGCTTCTAGTAAAAGGGATCTACGTCAATTTTGTTACAACTCTGTGAAATTTACCAACAACATTTTACAAAGAGCTTTAAAGTCTAAAGACGAATTTCCGCTTAAATATCAAATTATATTTTCAGAATTTGTTCTGAATTGATCTGGTTTCTTTCGCTCTTTTTCACGTGACACGGGTTTCAGAAATATTTACCAAAATTTACTAAATTAATGACTGCTTCATCATCTTCCTAGCTTTTTTTCCCGTATTTCACGGGTCGGCTACGTAATATAGGGCATTGGACGAGGGTACTAATTTTTACACAGAGCGACTGCCATCTGACCTTCGCAACCCAGAAGGGAACCCAGACCCAATCCTAGATTACCTATAGGTTACACACAACCTTTGAATTTCTTCGTGGGTGTGTGCAGGTTTCCTCCCGATGTTTTTAAATTAATAAAGAACTGCTTGACGGTCGCAATTTGCTTTAGAACTCTACAAAATAAATTTAAAATCAAACCTGTCTTAAGTAAATGACTTACAGCTTTTGTGCTTCGTCTTGACTCGATTATACAGAGTCTTTTGTTACAACAGGAGTCTAATTATTTGCTTCCAGGCTTGCTAAGGCAATAATTAGCTTTATAACGCTTTGTTCCGTAAATAACCCTGAATTAATATTAACAAAGAGGAGAAAATAATGCTCGGGAAAATAGGTATTATGAAGTAAGAAGGTGAAAGGCGATTACGGTCACGGGTGCTAAGTATTGGTAAGTATATAGGTGCCGATAAACCTTAGACAGGTTTTTGTGAGTAGGTTAAGTAAAACTTAATGTAAAATGTATGTTTAAAAAAAAAACTAAAATAAAAAAAAACTACGTGCACCGGCGTTTAAAACAGTTACACACAGTTTCGTTTTGTGTCAATACGGGGTGTAAGGGACAGCATACAAAAGACTAATATTTAGGGTTGCTCAATCTACCACATCGCACTGTAATCGCTTAATTCCCGTCAGTGTAACTAAAGCCAAATTGTTTCAAATATCGCCACCAACGGAACAGATAAGTCGGTGGCACTGCAAAAAAGTCTTAGTTAAACAAATGCAGCTTTCAAATGGCTTTTTAAGGTAAAATACCAGTCATCTACAAACCTGTCAGAACCTCATTATACCTGCATTAGATCGAGTAGTGATCTAATGAACATTGATGATACGCAAATTCCGCTTTCAGCGCCGTCAGCGCTTTTTCCAGCAGCGTACGTTTTTATAACGTTTTTAGAACAGCGCTTTCACGCTAATTTGTATTTATGGCCCTTTCCTTCAGAACGTGGGAAAGTTAAAAAAGAACGTGACTGGGTTTGGATTTTAATCTTAAATTAGAGACTTCTTTCTGAACCTCATTTTTCAGCTGGGTATATTTACTTATATATATCTCAACGCTACAGAGCCTGAAAAAGCTATCAGTGTAAAGATAGCAAAAAATCTCACTCACCCTCTTAAAAAAGCAAGACATAAAATTACGCTAATGTATTTCTTCATGGGGTAGGTAGAACGTCAAACAAACTATTTACAATTGGTAGGTATAGGTAGGTACATTCTATGGGTATTAAATTATCATATCACTCCTGATCCCAAACCAGCATACAGTTATTGTAGCATATTATTAGCATCTAAATTATTCAAGTCCAGAATAGCATCAGTTCACCACTGTCGTCCGTTTATTTCCATAGCCAAAGAAGTTCCTACAGATATAAATCATGCACTTCTACACTATCTATCCTGCACGTCCCATCGAAGGCAATTTTCCGCCATTTGCGCCCGTCTCATTAGCCTGGTAGCGATATATCACTAGCTTGCTGTATAATGGCTCTAAAACAGCAATAAAGCGCTATAAGTTGCACGATAAGGCTGGACGCGCGGACGCTGCGGGCAACCGCAACTTGACGCGATTATCGGTTGGTGTGTGGTGGGACTCAGTGCACGACATCCGCGATCAGAAGATTCTTGATTAATACATCTTACTTATGTAATGTTATGTTTTAGTCAATATGAAAACTGAGGAGTTGCTCAGACAGACATGAAACTGAACAATTTTCACAAAGAAAATCATCAGGGAAATAATTAAAAAAAAAAACTTCATTTTGTATTTTGTATTACATTTTGTACCTAAGGGAAGTTAAATTTAATTTTTGGATGTATAGGTTGTGTCTTTTGTTGCATATTTTATGCTATCCAATTTATATTATGATAAAACAAAATGTTTCTAATTAATGTAGAGTTTGTCGTGTTCGTAAATGGGCGAAAGTAAAAGAAAAATTATTTTTTTTAGAGCAAATAAATACTTAAATACTTAAATTACTTAGTATTGAGTCTAATAGTAATTTACTGAAATGAAACTTCTTTAGGCGCGTTGAGAGTAAAATTTCAAGGTCGCGTCACGGGCAAACGGGGACGATTTGGATTGTCCCGTTTGTCCCGTTACGATGTCAGAAATGTCAAAGAAGTTTCACTTCTGACACGGGTGCTCGGCACACACGCTCTTTTTTAATTATTAAGTAGGTATTTCATGTATATTTTTTGTGTTTATTATGTAGAGTTGGTCACTTCATCCATGTTCGCATATTGGCCGAAATAAAAGAAAACATTTCAAATAAAGAATGCAAAATATAGTGGCGTTAGTATTGGTATTGTAGACCCTCATCTATCATCCTCTATCCCCAAGGATACTATGATGGATGGAGTCTGTTACTTGCTGACTGAATCGCAAATCAGATACAGAAATAAAACTTTATAAATAGGTACTTGATACAATAGGAAAGAGAACTAAGGCTCGTATTTATAAATCGATCTCAAGATTGAGAGCAATATTAAGTATGGATTTGACAGGTCGTTTTGTACTGAAATGACATTTCTGATACGAACTTAAACTCGCTGTAACTCTGGAGTGCTGATTATCAATACGTGCCTTAATGTACTTAGGATTAAAATTAATGGCGATATTTCAAATAGGTAGTTATCTATTTGCCTGTCATCTTTACTTACCTGTGGGTGGGTAAGCTGTAAAACTTACTGTACATGGTGTTTCAAACACCTTTAAAGAGACTTGTTTGTGGTAAAATAGGTAATGTAAATGAAAAACAAATTGTTCTTCATTCGATAAACTTTCAACTTAAGCGTTTTTTGTTTACCGTTAACAGATAACTTACAGTGAAATTAGACAATTAAAACTGCAGTTGCATTTTCTTATTTAGTAAAACTTGTACGAACGTAGTATATTATTTTGCTCCATGGTACAACTTATTGTTGAAATAAACACCATGTTCTGTGACTTTACGGAAAACAGAACGCTATTTCATCATCTAACTAACGGATGTTGAGACACTAAAGTCTCTATTTTATGAAATGATTTATTATTATTTACAGAATAATGAAATCGAAGACTCTTAGAAGAGACAGAACTACAACAGTTCAGATTTTTTAATCACTAGCGCTTTAACTCAAATACACATACGAAAGCGTAAAATTCGCATGCCAAATAGTTTATGGAAATAGCATGTTACTTCTCGTATGCGAATTTTAATTCAAATAATTCAAAAATACGGCACCATTGCAAAACATAGAATCCTACAAATTATTCTTGGAAATTCAACTTCGAAACACATTGACTTTTCAAATACAACATAGATTTAACTTTTCGAAGAAAACTTTCATTGTACTCCGAAGTTTGCAGTTACCACGAATCGCCTGAGAGTGTCGATTGACTAAAGAAAGGCCAGCAAAAGTGTGACACGTCCCCACTTGCTGTACGATGTGTATTCCTTATAAATTAGATGAAAAGGAAGTGAAATCAGGTTAAACGTTGTTCGCGATCTGATCAACAGTCTCAAGAGAGAGTCTGTAGGGAGCTGAGTAATCATGGGATTAGTAACAGAAGTGTAAAAATTGCGCGGAAATGTAGGGTAAGTTGAGATCTTGATGTAGAGCTAGTATCATTAGTTGGGAAGATGAAGTGAAGTCTTTTTTCGTCTTAGATTAAATCATTTCACATAGGTAAGTAACAACAATGCTACTTTCAGCTTTGTATATTCTTACGGAGCTTACTGAACGATTTTTTTTAACGATTCTTTTTTTTTAATTGTTCTTGACTTCATTATAATTAACAATCTCATGGCATAAGTTGTAGTCAATTGATAGGCTCAGTGATCTCATTTAGATCACGTTAAATTCAGTATTTCTTAAGGAAAAATATTTAAATTTTTTATCGTTATGTTTTCGTCAAACATAACCGGTCTTTCTTCAATATTTTCATTGATTCCCAATACCTTTTTGAATGGCTTTCACAATCACACACAACATGTAAATATACACATTCATAACCCTCGCTCCACCTGAATTGTCAACACTCCCATTGGCATGGCACGAGTTCTGTTTACCTTCACCCGTACGTATATGAAAATTCATAATAAATCATTTATTTGCACGACGTCAGGTATCCCAGCTGTGCAAGCGGAGCTTGTTTACACACAGACTTATAAGGTTTGATGTTCTCATACAGGCTCCGATATAGCTTTAGTTGTTTGGAGTACATTGACGTTTTGAAACACTGCACATTGATAATGATCTTATAATGAAATCGTCAATGTAATTTCACATTTTTTTGCCTAGGACTGATAGTGTCAGTACTATCTATTGCAATGTGTTATATGGAAAGTTAATTGAGTTTTTAACTTTTTAATTATTATTCTTTATTTGGATAGGTATGGATGCCAATATTGTATGGGGATGATACTTAGTGGATATGGAATTCGGGGCAATAGTAATAAACCTACATTTACTAAGGTATTAGGTTAGGACATGCTAATTTAGGTACTAATTCTTGTAGTTACAGTAAAATCAAAATTATAAATCTATGCCAAGACAAGAAGTGTTATCCCACCATTTGTGTCCGTTTCACCTATTTCATAATTTATACAATTTTCTGGGCCAATTAACTGTATTCTCCATCTCAAAAGCACAATTAGTTGGTACGAATAATTTATTCACTGGCAACACTGCTCTTTATTAGTCCTTCTGTTCAGAGTACAATTTGATTAACGGTGTAAAGTTTCGCGGATGAGCGTAAACGTATACTAAGGTAGATACGAACTTGGTAACCTATTCAAATTTAGTTTTCATGGTCTTCCTTTGAGTTTTCCTGTTTTTCTTTTGCCATTCAAAATCAAAAATATTGTTCGCCTACTTCAGTTTATTTTGAGTTATTATAGATTAGGAAGAAACTTTGTTTGTCAGAAATAAGAATACAGATATAGGTAGTAAGTATTTTGCTCGAATTTTATTTAACTCGATATAAAACGCCTGACCTGTCGACCTTTCAAATTTCTTGGCCATCACTTTGTAAGATTTCTGTACTGTGTTCCATTGACATGATAAGCAGATATAAGTATAAGAATACATAGAAAAGTTACGAAATTATTGTATTATATTATCGATGAAACATTATGTTCAGCGTATTTAATTTAAGTTTAGATTAAGACAAAACTAGGCACAGTATTAGGCTCTTCAGCTTCTACACTACAAGTGCACTCACAATCCGGATATTACACTCGACTGCTACCTTCCGCTGCGAGAATTAGGTATTAGGGGATTCACTTGCGGTACATAGAAAATTTAAGAAAATGATTTGGTGTTTGATTTTTTGTACGACTTAGAGAGATATCTAAAGTAATTGTAAAATAAGTCAATCATTTTCCAATATCCTGACCGAAATAAAAACAAATGGACTTGGACAGCATAATGTCTACACAAGATCACTCAAGATCACTAGACCCAAGGAGTAACTAGACCTAGCCCTGAAACTACCTATCGGGGTTTTTATAAGACAGAAGAAGTTTAAGGTATAAAGTTGTTTGAGTCCAACATTATACACAACAGATACCTACCCACCTTTTCTCCTTTATCTGGAATGGATTTAAAAGTCCAACTTTAGCTAAGCTGGCTTAGAAAACTAAGTGCACTTTAGCAGGTCTATAGATTACGCTCAACCGGTCGTAAACTTCAGTTTAAGCGCTACTATTTGCATCTATCTTCTTGTCTTTACTTACTCCAAGTTTGACCATTAGAATCCCAAGAATATGAATCTGGTACTAAGGAAATATCAGCAGCGTGTTTTTAATACATCCAATTGATCTCAGTTTGATTTTCTAACTCCCGTATTCCTTTGCTGATATACTTTTTATCATGGATTGAAAGCTTAAAAATGTGACCTATAGACTATAGTATGAAGAATAATAATTAAAATTATTTACGGCCAAATTAATGCGTAAGCGGATATTATATACAAATACTTATATTAAATATAATATTTATTGGATAATAAATTTCTAGTTTGCTGGCTTATAATTTAGATCGTCCTGCTTAATGGTTAGAAAAACCTACTAGCTTTTATTACCTCTGAACAACAAATAATATAACACACATAGGTATTTTATTTATATGTTTAATTAATATTTTATTCTTTTTTTTACAGGTAATTCAACATTGTCTTTGAATAAGAAGAAAGAAAGAATCTTTGGTAAACAATTACATTTTGTAAGTATAAGTGCTTAAGTAATAATCATTCGAATATAGGTACCTATTTCACTTTATAAAACACATTCTTCACATCCATGGCCCTTTCTTACGCGGTAGGATCTCTTCACCGCTGTCACATCTCTCCGAATTCCAACTTATTTTAAAGTTGATCTCAAACTATTCCAACAGCTGGAAGATAACATTCAGAATATGAGATTCCTTCACGTCACAAATAATATTCCATCAGGAGATGTGAACGTCGCTCCCGCACGTTTCAATTTCCCGTTCACAAATTGTGGTAATACGGGTTTCCTACGATTGACAGGCTGACTGTGAAATTATGATTTTTTTAGGTTCGGTTTTATAAACATAATGTTATTTTCTCAGATAGGTAAATGTAGATAATTATATTATCATTTTACATACGTAAAGCTTGTTGTTATTACAATTTCCTCTGATAGAAAAAATTGTGAGCGGACACATTAATATACAATTTATTTGACATGCATGATTTTGATTAATAAATTAAGTACTAGTTCTTGACGTCAATTTAATGCTATTTAATGCTATAATTTATCATTGGTTAAGGTAAAACAGTGTTAGCTTATTTAACTCTTCTTATGTTTAATGACCCTAGAGTCAGACTTTTGCAGTTCTTATTTTACACAAACTGAATATCAAACGAAATATTACTAGTCTCAGTGGCGCCACCTCCGAGTCGTTCCATCACAGTTTCTTCACAGATTACATTCCCCGTCGTATATCGCAAGTTCAGACTCGGTTTCATAAAACTTCCCGTTTAACATTTTTCCTTTATGAAAACTCCGCCACAGTATCGAAAATTGAACAGTTGTCTATCTCGTCTGCAAACGTGCAATTTAGGATTTTGATTTGACTACAACATATATTTTTAGTCTATAATATAATATATATGTTTTAAAAAAAACTTTTAACCGTGATTTACTCGAAAGTTGGTTTACCGCCCTAACTGCGTTTTAAATTAGCACGGCAGTTTAATAATTATGATATCAGTGTTACTAATCACAAATTTATAGAGAACAAATTTAAAAAAAGCAAACAATTTACTCTGAGCAGAATTGTGCAGCCTCAATTAATAGGTTGGAATAAAAAATACACTTATTTTTAAGAATTAAAGATAATAATATTGAAATGTTAATAGTAAAACAGCCAACTCTAGGTGTGATATAGAGTGGCCAATGGTAAAGACTCAGCTATCTTTGGAATTATAAACTCTACGTCCGTTCAGTACCTTAACGCAAACCAAGAAGTGTGCAGCAAGCGGGTAGATATTATGTGCCTCGTTCTATTCAGTCTTTTTTATAAAGTTGTCATTCTGCGCTTGTTTCTTTACTGTGATCCTGCAGAAGCCACGGCTTTCACAAAGTTCATTTTAGTGGAGATATGATACTGTTACTCCGCGAGTTACAACCTCGTTGTTCACAGAGGAGATCAAATAAAGTATAACTGGGAAATATCTGTCGCTTTTTTACTGAAATATGCGAATTTAACTGTTTCAAATAGTCCTATTCCTAGAGCAATGTAATCAGTTTTGGGTTAGGTTATATTTCGTCTGAGATGACCCATTTTTTTTTTAATTTCCAAGAAGAATTTCCTTGTAAAAGTTGTTGAGTTTCATACACCGCTTTCAGTTTTCAGGGCACAGTACCTTAAACCCTAAATTATTAGGAAAAAAATAGATATAGTTAGTCAAATAAAGAATCATCCAGAAATAACATACTTTATTTGAACCGTGCAGGAAAAAAATCACTAAATCCGCAAGGCGGGGATCTGGTTTTCTGTGTCTTTCTCCTACGGGTTAGTTTACACCGAAAAGCGACACTTTCAAAGAACTTTCCAAGAGTGTGACACTATACGTATAGAACTTTCCAGCTATGCAAAAAATAGGCATTTATTGACATAACTCGAAAATTCATCGCGGCAGCGTCACGCTGCACTGAACAGCACCGTTCAGTCTGTCACTTCTTGGTATAAGTACAACGAGATGAGATGCATTTTCAAGCAGCTTCACGCCGCGTCCCTTCTCGGTGTGAACTGACCCTTTGTCTGACTTCGCAAAGCTCCGAGATTTAATTAGCTTTTGCTAACATTCTTCATTTTAAGATGTTGCAGAGAAAATTAAATAATATCCAGGAAATTAAAGTTTGCAACAGAATGCAACTTATAATAATAAAGTCAACACATACAAGAAGAATACCCATTTAAAGGTGAACTACCTAGTATCTGTCCAATTTGAGGTTTGTTTTATTCGCAAGTTTCAGACTGAATATAAAACATGATCTAACTAATAATAATAACGTCTGTTCTGTGAAGTAAGTGGAGTCCGGCACTAAGAAGCATGCTGTGTTCTGTCGCTATGCCTACTAGCCAGTTCTTTGAATTTTGTGAGTGAGCCTAATTTAGGCTAGCTTCTGCCTGGCCTAGTCTAGAAGAAGGCAAACCTTTCAATGTAACTGTAGTTAGCAACTTTTTGTTAAAGTATTTAAATAGAATAAAACATTTTATAAACTTGGAAGTAAAAACACTGTAAGGCCCGTATTTATAATCAGCTCTCAAGAGTGACTGCGAGTTTGAGTTCGTATCAGAAATGTCATGTCAGTATAAAACGGTCTGTCAAATCCATACTTAATATTGCTCTCAATCTTGAGATCGCTTTATAAATACGAGCCTAAGTAACACCTCATGTTGAAACACTCTTCGTTTCAATCCACATTTTCTCTAAAACATCTCCGAGCACTTTGAATTAAACATGTTGCCGCCGCCTTGAGTTGTGGTTCTGGTTTTACCCACCATACTGCTCAGAGCAGAGCAGAGCGGAGCACTTCAAATGAATAACTTACTTTGATTACTAGAGGATGTTAAATAAACTAAGTCTGTTGAATAGTGCCATAGAGAGAATATTGTCGATTCGAAGAGAGCACGACTGAACTAAATTTTAACTAAAATTATTGCGATCCCTTTCTTTTCTCACAAGATAGAAAATGATAGGTGAACTCCAATGTTTGTGTTGTTTTTATTTGTGAGGTAATATTTTGTGTAATTAAATTAAGAATACAAAACATCTTCCATGCCGGACAAGTTTTAAATTATAATTTAATTTCTATAGAAAAAAAAATGGAAAACTCATCATTACCACAGGTAAAATTCCCGGAAGAGCATAATGTCTCTATATTACAAAACCTATCATAATTACTTGTCATCACTTCACGATAACCTGTTGACTTGTTTCGCTAACAGCCTTTGAATAATTTCACACCCAATTTTATAAATAATAAGATAGGTATCTAAATTTTACTCAACATATTACCTAGGTATTGTAGTGTAATGCCTAGGTTCCCACGTATTCAATCCCTGATCATTTAACTACCTCGCATGCTGTCACGCTATACATCTACGAAAATTGCATCAAAAACAATATGTCAACATGAGCCGATAAAAAATCCTGTGAATTTACATTAACGTAGGTATAATATGTGGCGACCACGTTGGGTAGCCTCAGTACAAGTAAGAGTATGCAATAATAAACACCTACTTAACCACCAAAACCAATTGAACCAGCAATTTAACCACTTAACCAGCAAAAACGACCTAAACAAAGGTCGTTCCGCCACGTCTGACAAGTTTTAACTGTTATTACAGATGATTAGATATGTATATTGCTATAGTGATGCTGACGGGTTGTCAGCCCATCGCCTAAATTGCAATACACTGAAAACCTCGAATCCCTTAGCTGGTTTTTACAACATGCCCGGGAGGAGATGCAACTGGCACATTCTGTGTTTTTCTATCACTCCCAGTCCAGCATGGAAATAATATTTCGCTGACATATAGTAACACGATTGGATAAGACCATTTATGGACTTGTATTAGGTCACTAGTATGAAGATAATAAATCAATGACCTAATAGTTTTGTCCGCAAGTTTAACCTTATTGACTATTTATTGATTTGGTATTTGATCATAAAAGTCATGTTTGTGTTACATGCAAATAACTAGAGCCGCCGTATAGGTTATCTGTGACTAGAGATTTACAATAAGTAGGATGATAAAAATAATAAGGATACAATTTACATACTGTAATCTTTTATTCAAATAAATAGGTATATTAAAAAACAATAAATAGATATATTAAAAAACAACACGCTGTTTATAATATTTAACCAATGGTCTCAATTCACGCCGTCCACTTACTAATTCTTATTCTTAGTAGCGCTGTCACTTTCTTAACTTTGACATAAGAACAGGATAGCAAACAAATACGTGAGTTTGACATTTCTTATCTGACATAAGACTGCATAAATTAATTAAAATTAGTGAGCACGCTCTATATGGTCATTCCTTATTTAAAGCGCCGTACGTCAAATTAAGAATGTCAATGTCACGTGTTTGTTTGCTATCCTGTTCTTATGTCAAATTTAAGAAAGTGACAGCGCTACTAAGAATTAGAATTAGTAATAGTGCGTGAATTGAGACCATTGGTTAAATATTATAAACAGCGTGTTGTTTTTTAATATATCTATTTATTGTTTTTTAATATACCTATTTATTTGAATAAAAGATTACAGTATGTAAATTGTATCCTTATTATTTTTATCATCCTACTTATTGTAAATCTCTAGTCACAGATAACCTATACGGCGGCTCTAGTTATTTGCATGTAACACAAACATGACTTTTATGATCAAATACCAAATCAATAAATAGTCAATAAGGTTAAACTTGCGGACAAAACTATTAGGTCATTGATTTATTATCTTCATACTAGTGACCTAATACAAGTCCATAAATGGTCTTATCCAATCGTGTTACTATATGTCAGCGAAATATTATTTCCATGCTGGACTGGGAGTGATAGAAAAACACAGAATGTGCCAGTTGCATCTCCTCCGGGCATGTTGTAAAAACCAGCTAAGGGATTCGAGGTTTTCAGTGTATTGCAATTTAGGCGATGGGCTGACAACCCGTCAGCATCACTATAGCAATATACATATCTAATCATCTGTAATAACAGTTAAAACTTGTCAGACGTGGCGGAACGACCTTTGTTTAGGTCGTTTTTGCTGGTTAAGTGGTTAAATTGCTGGTTCAATTGGTTTTGGTGGTTAAGTAGGTGTTTATTATTGCATACTCTTACTTGTACTGAGGCTACCCAACGTGGTCGCCACATATTATACCTACGTTAATGTAAATTCACAGGATTTTTTATCGGCTCATGTTGACATATTGTTTTTGATGCAATTTTCGTAGATGTATAGCGTGACAGCATGCGAGGTAGTTAAATGATCAGGGATTGAATACGTGGGAACCTAGGCATTACACTACAATACCTAGGTAATATGTTGAGTAAAATTTAGATACCTATCTTATTATTTATAAAATTGGGTGTGAAATTATTCAAAGGCTGTTAGCGAAACAAGTCAACAGGTTTATCGTGAAGTGATGACAAGTAATTATGATAGGTTTTGTAATATAGAGACATTATGCTCTTCCGGGAATTTTACCTGTGGTAATGATGAGTTTTCCATTTTTTTTTCTATAGAAATTAAATTATAATTTAAAACTTGTCCGGCATGGAAGATGTTTTGTATTCTTAATTTAATTACACAAAATATTACCTCACAAATAAAAACAACACAAACATTGGAGTTCACCTATCATTTTCTATCTTGTGAGAAAAGAAAGGGATCGCAATAATTTTAGTTAAAATTTAGTTCAGTCGTGCTCTCTTCGAATCGACAATATTCTCTCTATGGCACTATTCAACAGACTTAGTTTATTTAACATCCTCTAGTAATCAAAGTAAGTTATTCATTTGAAGTGCTCCGCTCTGCTCTGCTCTGAGCAGTATGGTGGGTAAAACCAGAACCACAACTCAAGGCGGCGGCAACATGTTTAATTCAAAGTGCTCGGAGATGTTTTAGAGAAAATGTGGATTGAAACGAAGAGTGTTTCAACATGAGGTGTTACTTAGGCTCGTATTTATAAAGCGATCTCAAGATTGAGAGCAATATTAAGTATGGATTTGACAGACCGTTTTATACTGACATGACATTTCTGATACGAACTCAAACTCGCAGTCACTCTTGAGAGCTGATTATAAATACGGGCCTTACAGTGTTTTTACTTCCAAGTTTATAAAATGTTTTATTCTATTTAAATACTTTAACAAAAAGTTGCTAACTACAGTTACATTGAAAGGTTTGCCTTCTTCTAGACTAGGCCAGGCAGAAGCTAGCCTAAATTAGGCTCACTCACAAAATTCAAAGAACTGGCTAGTAGGCATAGCGACAGAACACAGCATGCTTCTTAGTGCCGGACTCCACTTACTTCACAGAACAGACGTTATTATTATTAGTTAGATCATGTTTTATATTCAGTCTGAAACTTGCGAATAAAACAAACCTCAAATTGGACAGATACTAGGTAGTTCACCTTTAAATGGGTATTCTTCTTGTATGTGTTGACTTTATTATTATAAGTTGCATTCTGTTGCAAACTTTAATTTCCTGGATATTATTTAATTTTCTTTGCAACATCTTAAATGAAGAATGTTAGCAAAAGCTAATTAAATCTCGGAGCTTTGCGAAGTCAGACAAAGGGTCAGTTCACACCGAGAAGGGACGCGGCGTGAAGCTGCTTGAAAATGCATCTCATCTCGTTGTACTTATACCAAGAAGTGACAGACTGAACGGTGCTGTTCAGTGCAGCGTGACGCTGCCGCGATGAATTTTCGAGTTATGTCAATAAATGCCTATTTTTTGCATAGCTGGAAAGTTCTATACGTATAGTGTCACACTCTTGGAAAGTTCTTTGAAAGTGTCGCTTTTCGGTGTAAACTAACCCGTAGGAGAAAGACACAGAAAACCAGATCCCCGCCTTGCGGATTTAGTGATTTTTTTCCTGCACGGTTCAAATAAAGTATGTTATTTCTGGATGATTCTTTATTTGACTAACTATATCTATTTTTTCCTAATAATTTAGGGTTTAAGGTACTGTGCCCTGAAAACTGAAAGCGGTGTATGAAACTCAACAACTTTTACAAGGAAATTCTTCTTGGAAATTAAAAAAAAAATGGGTCATCTCAGACGAAATATAACCTAACCCAAAACTGATTACATTGCTCTAGGAATAGGACTATTTGAAACAGTTAAATTCGCATATTTCAGTAAAAAAGCGACAGATAGTATATTCCCAGTTATACTTTATTTGATCTCCTCTGTGAACAACGAGGTTGTAACTCGCGGAGTAACAGTATCATATCTCCACTTAAATGAACTTTGTGAAAGCCGTGGCTTCTGCAGGATCACAGTAAAGAAACAAGCGCAGAATGACAACTTTATAAAAAAGACTGAATAGAACGAGGCACATAATATCTACCCGCTTGCTGCACACTTCTTGGTTTGCGTTAAGGTACTGAACGGACGTAGAGTTTATAATTCCAAAGATAGCTGAGTCTTTACCATTGGCCACTCTATATCACACCTAGAGTTGGCTGTTTTACTATTAACATTTCAATATTATTATCTTTAATTCTTAAAAATAAGTGTATTTTTTATTCCAACCTATTAATTGAGGCTGCACAATTCTGCTCAGAGTAAATTGTTTGCTTTTTTTAAATTTGTTCTCTATAAATTTGTGATTAGTAACACTGATATCATAATTATTAAACTGCCGTGCTAATTTAAAACGCAGTTAGGGCGGTAAACCAACTTTCGAGTAAATCACGGTTAAAAGTTTTTTTTAAAACATATATATTATATTATAGACTAAAAATATATGTTGTAGTCAAATCAAAATCCTAAATTGCACGTTTGCAGACGAGATAGACAACTGTTCAATTTTCGATACTGTGGCGGAGTTTTCATAAAGGAAAAATGTTAAACGGGAAGTTTTATGAAACCGAGTCTGAACTTGCGATATACGACGGGGAATGTAATCTGTGAAGAAACTGTGATGGAACGACTCGGAGGTGGCGCCACTGAGACTAGTAATATTTCGTTTGATATTCAGTTTGTGTAAAATAAGAACTGCAAAAGTCTGACTCTAGGGTCATTAAACATAAGAAGAGTTAAATAAGCTAACACTGTTTTACCTTAACCAATGATAAATTATAGCATTAAATAGCATTAAATTGACGTCAAGAACTAGTACTTAATTTATTAATCAAAATCATGCATGTCAAATAAATTGTATATTAATGTGTCCGCTCACATATTTTTTTCTATCAGAGGAAATTGTAATAACAACAAGCTTTACGTATGTAAAATGATAATATAATTATCTACATTTACCTATCTGAGAAAATAACATTATGTTTATAAAACCGAACCTAAAAAAATCATAATTTCACAGTCAGCCTGTCAATCGTAGGAAACCCGTATTACCACAATTTGTGAACGGGAAATTGAAACGTGCGGGAGCGACGTTCACATCTCCTGATGGAATATTATTTGTGACGTGAAGGAATCTCATATTCTGAATGTTATCTTCCAGCTGTTGGAATAGTTTGAGATCAACTTTAAAATAAGTTGGAATTCGGAGAGATGTGACAGCGGTGAAGAGATCCTACCGCGTAAGAAAGGGCCATGGATGTGAAGAATGTGTTTTATAAAGTGAAATAGGTACCTATATTCGAATGATTATTACTTAAGCACTTATACTTACAAAATGTAATTGTTTACCAAAGATTCTTTCTTTCTTCTTATTCAAAGACAATGTTGAATTACTGTAAAAAAAAGAATAAAATATTAATTAAACATATAAATAAAATACCTATGTGTGTTATATTATTTGTTGTTCAGAGGTAATAAAAGCTAGTAGGTTTTTCTAACCATTAAGCAGGACGATCTAAATTATAAGCCAGCAAACTAGAAATTTATTATCCAATAAATATTATATTTAATATAAGTATTTGTATATAATATCCGCTTACGCATTAATTTGGCCGTAAATAATTTTAATTATTATTCTTCATACTATAGTCTATAGGTCACATTTTTAAGCTTTCAATCCATGATAAAAAGTATATCAGCAAAGGAATACGGGAGTTAGAAAATCAAACTGAGATCAATTGGATGTAAAAACACTGTAAGGCCCGTATTTATAATCAGCTCTCAAGAGTGACTGCGAGTTTGAGTTCGTATCAGAAATGTCATGTCAGTATAAAACGGTCTGTCAAATCCATACTTAATATTGCTCTCAATCTTGAGATCGCTTTATAAATACGAGCCTAAGTAACACCTCATGTTGAAACACTCTTCGTTTCAATCCACATTTTCTCTAAAACATCTCCGAGCACTTTGAATTAAACATGTTGCCGCCGCCTTGAGTTGTGGTC
>JARACY010005745.1:0-20447 GCA_029255725.1 Scrobipalpa atriplicella | reverse complement strand
CTGCCTTGGGCTAGGATTAAAGTCAAGAACATTGTAAATAACACAAATTCTTCACTTTTAGATCGTGATCGCTCAGTAGTAGGTATTTAGCAAATGCAAATCATAGGTCAGAATAGTCTTAAAATATTATAAAAAGTTTAAATTTGTTCGGACTTTGTAAAAAAAATAATACAATTTTATGTCAAAAAGGTCATCTTGGGTGATGTAAAAGCTGCTATTTCATAATCTAGAAAAGGTTTTGTGTGAATGTAAAATCTGGCACTACAAAATGCCCTGAATGGTACATTTATCTGCTCAACAATGGAGGAATGGTCCAGCAGTGAACTGTTATTGCTGATGTAGTAGTAGGAAAACATAGTTCGCTATCTAACCAGCAGGGCTATGATGCGCACTGTAGACTTCGTTTTGTCTACGCATTATCTCTTTCGTTGCGCACTTCACTACGGAAAAAGACTTGCATTAATCACAGTGAAGTATGCAGCGCTTGTAGACAAATCGAAGTCTTCAGTGCGCATCATAGGCCTGCTGATGGTAAGAGGCGACGCAGAAGACGGCTTTTATAAGAATTAACTATGAGAGTAGGTATGTTACTGGCCCCGACTCGACGAAACACAATTTAACTAAAATAAAACCATTTCTGTCATTTTCTGCCATGAGAGAACAGAAAAGGACCGGTTTGGACGACTTCTGTCCTGTCTACTACAATAAAGTTCAGAAATTTCAAAGGGTTTTGGTCGATACCCGCCGACACCACGACTTATTCATTTGGTTTCGTTTCATTCGTCCATATTGCCTTTCTGTTCTCTCATGGCAGAAAATGACAGCTAGAGTCTGTGTGAAAAGAGAACAGGCATAGAATTGGAGGGCGCACATTTGTATTAATTAACCCACGGCTGATTGCGTGGGGTTTATGTCTAGGTTTTTGACCTAAAACTGTTAAATAAATAATAAATAAATAAATAAAACCTCCAAAATTTAATGTAGAAGGTTACTGTTAAATACCTGGACATAATCCTCTCGCGACCAAGCGACTATTAATTAAATACAAATGCGCGCCCTCAAATTCCATGCCTGTTCTCTTTTCGCACATACTCTAAGGTTTTATTTTAGTTAAATCGTGTTTCCGTCGAATTGGAGCCACTGTCCACGTTGATTGAATAAAAAGTGTAAATAAGGCTGTTTATCTTTTGCATAATACCGTTCATCAGTGCACGGTCGCGGTCAGCTGGTCGAAGCCGCCTTGCCCTTAAACTTGACAAACGCACGCGCAACGCGGCCGCGCGCAGCGTTCCGAATTTGAATCGCGGATTTATATTTTTTATTGTGAAATTTTTCAATTGTTTTTAGTTTGTAATTCGAATTCGTCAAATTGTTGTTTTATTGGTGGACTAGTGTTCCAGATTCAAATACGCGTATTTTTAATTGCTGGACTGATTATTACCTACGGGCTGATGATATTTTGAAAGTTGAATTTCTCGAATTCATGTGTATGTTTTATTTTCGAAATTCGAATGAACTATTTTTCTGTTTTCACCGTGATATTGACTTATTTCATTTTACTAAAAGTAAACTAAGTGTACTATGACAATGTGGTGAAATAATTTGGTGAAGTAACTGTGAAAGTTTTAACAAAGAGCAACCACATATTTTTTAACGTAAGTATTTACTGATTTTATACAAATGAAAAATAAATGAAAACAATATTTTTAATTTTTTGTCGACATACAAAACTAAATCCCGCCGCGCTCATAACTATTATAATATTCTGTGTCATAAGTAACCTGTGACCACATACGTATCTCTATATATAAATTGTGCCTGCGACTAAATTGTAAGAACTGATAGATAAACTAAATCAATGTTTATCTACTAATTAAGAAATGAAAAAGTAGGATAAACTATAAAAACAAATATCTAAAAAAAAATCTAATAAAAAAAATTGCATACCTACTTAAAACACTATTTTGGTTACCATTGTTACCATCATAACAATTCTTTTGCATAAGTATATTATGCAAAATACGTAAGAGGCAGTTTTCTGTCAATATTGTTGGATAACGGTGAACTGCATTTAGGAATACAATTTTTTTTATTAGATTTTTTTTTAGATATTTGTTTTTATAGTTTATCCTACTTTTTCATTTCTTAATTAGTAGATAAACATTGATTTAGTTTATCTATCAGTTCTTACAATTTAGTCGCAGGCACAATTTATATATAGAGATACGTATGTGGTCACAGGTTACTTATGACACAGAATATTATAATAGTTATGAGCGCGGCGGGATTTAGTTTTGTATGTCGACAAAAAATTAAAAATATTGTTTTCATTTATTTTTCATTTGTATAAAATCAGTAAATACTTACGTTAAAAAATATGTGGTTGCTCTTTGTTAAAACTTTCACAGTTACTTCACCAAATTATTTCACCACATTGTCATAGTACACTTAGTTTACTTTTAGTAAAATGAAATAAGTCAATATCACGGTGAAAACAGAAAAATAGTTCATTCGAATTTCGAAAATAAAACATACACATGAATTCGAGAAATTCAACTTTCAAAATATCATCAGCCCGTAGGTAATAATCAGTCCAGCAATTAAAAATACGCGTATTTGAATCTGGAACACTAGTCCACCAATAAAACAACAATTTGACGAATTCGAATTACAAACTAAAAACAATTGAAAAATTTCACAATAAAAAATATAAATCCGCGATTCAAATTCGGAACGCTGCGCGCGGCCGCGTTGCGCGTGCGTTTGTCAAGTTTAAGGGCAAGGCGGCTTCGACCAGCTGACCGCGACCGTGCACTGATGAACGGTATTATGCAAAAGATAAACAGCCTTATTTACACTTTTTATTCAATCAACGTGGACAGTGGCTCCAATTCGACGGAAACACGATTTAACTAAAATAAAACCTTAGAGTATGTGCGAAAAGAGAACAGGCATGGAATTTGAGGGCGCGCATTTGTATTTAATTAATAGTCGCTTGGTCGCGAGAGGATTATGTCCAGGTATTTAACAGTAACCTTCTACATTAAATTTTGGAGGTTTTATTTATTTATTTATTATTTATTTAACAGTTTTAGGTCAAAAACCTAGACATAAACCCCACGCAATCAGCCGTGGGTTAATTAATACAAATGTGCGCCCTCCAATTCTATGCCTGTTCTCTTTTCACACAGACTCTAGCTGTCATTTTCTGCCATGAGAGAACAGAAAGGCAATATGGACGAATGAAACGAAACCAAATGAATAAGTCGTGGTGTCGGCGGGTATCGACCAAAACCCTTTGAAATTTCTGAACTTTATTGTAGTAGACAGGACAGAAGTCGTCCAAACCGGTCCTTTTCTGTTCTCTCATGGCAGAAAATGACAGAAATGGTTTTATTTTAGTTAAATTGTGTTTCGTCGAGTCGGGGCCAGTAACATACCTACTCTCATAGTTAATTCTTATAAAAGCCGTCTTCTGCGTCGCCTCTTACCATCAGCAGGCCTATGATGCGCACTGAAGACTTCGATTTGTCTACAAGCGCTGCATACTTCACTGTGATTAATGCAAGTCTTTTTCCGTAGTGAAGTGCGCAACGAAAGAGATAATGCGTAGACAAAACGAAGTCTACAGTGCGCATCATAGCCCTGCTGGTTAGATAGCGAACTATGTTTTCCTACTACTACATCAGCAATAACAGTTCACTGCTGGACCATTCCTCCATTGTTGAGCAGATAAATGTACCATTCAGGGCATTTTGTAGTGCCAGATTTTACATTCACACAAAACCTTTTCTAGATTATGAAATAGCAGCTTTTACATCACCCAAGATGACCTTTTTGACATAAAATTGTATTATTTTTTTTACAAAGTCCGAACAAATTTAAACTTTTTATAATATTTTAAGACTATTCTGACCTATGATTTGCATTTGCTAAATACCTACTACTGAGCGATCACGATCTAAAAGTGAAGAATTTGTGTTATTTACAATGTTCTTGACTTTAATCCTAGCCCAAGGCAGTTTTAAATTATATACAGATACAAACATAAAATCACGACTGTATCCCTTGCGGGTTAGGCAACCGTCAACGGCTTAATAAAACTCCAGAAATTGACGACATCAGTTCCGTATGTAAATATGGTCTAAAGGAGATTGCGCTATCGATTCGGTCTGAACACGACATAACGAAATCTTAACTAAAATTAATTCCGTCCTTTTCTGTTCTCTCATGATAGAAAAAGACAGTTGGCCATTTTAGTTAAGATTTTTAGTTATTTTGTGTGCTGCCGAATCGCCCCCATTGTTGAAGTTACTATTTTAAATGCCAAGGTATTATTTTATTTTATTTGAAATTTCTTATCTTTTTGTGGCCTTGGTAGTAAATTATACAAGAAATAACCAGTCAGTTTAATTTGCTTATATGTTTTATACTTGTTTATTATAAACAAGTTGTTATAGGTTTATTCTCGATTCTATCCTAGCCCAGGTCAGGTAATCCAGTCTCCGCGCGCTCCGACTAGATTCCGCCCTACCTAAGAACAGTAGCTCCTTAAGACGTAACCCCACGGCAGTTAAGGCTTGCTGTTCGCACGAGAGTAGGTATTTTGCGGCGTCCGAGCAGCGCGGGGCATACTTCGCGCACACAGCCCGGCAGTGAACTCGCATGACCCCGGCCGGCGACACAGTATACGAAAATTAGTAGTAGGATAATTATAATTACCCAGTCATTCTGAATTTTGTCGCAGGAATCGAACGGTTTTTTTAAATTGGCATACTTACGAATTATGGGTCACTCTATTTAAAAAACAAAAATAATGGTGGTCCAGGACCATGTGGATTCGCAGCCATCTTGAAAAAACCCCCCAATTTCCAGATATCATAGATAGCGGGAGGGTCCTCGAACTAACTTTGGAGCACACCCTGGGCACAAGTACGTGCTGTTAAAAAAAATCCAAAATTGTGAAAATCAAGATGGCCGCCATACAAAACAAAAAGTCGAATATATCCTTAACGATGAAAGATAGGTAGAAAGTGCTCGAAGAAATATTATAGAGGCCAATAAAGGGCAACTTCCTGTGGTCATGAAAATCCAAGATGGCGGATACAAAATGGCGCCCGAAAAAAAAATGCTCCGATTAGGCTGAAATTTTGCAGGTGGGATGTAGTTGACGTATTGATCCGATATGTTTGGTTCGTTTTCTGATTCCACCATTTTTCAAGATGCCTGATATACAAGGATCTTTTGTATGAAGAATTTTGATTTGGCTCTGGTGTGGAAACGGTTGCTCGTGGGGGGAGCTGTCAATACTATTATTTTTTATTATGTGTTGTTTTATTATTGTTGTTGTATCATTTCCCCTACCAGCAACTGTTTCCGCGCCAGAATCGATTAAAGTTCCTTATCATGCAAGGATTTTCTGTATGGGGAGCTTTAATTGGCTCTGACATGTGAATCGTTGCTTATAGGGAGAGTCTATTGTGGTGTTATGCTATGAGCAACTCTTTCCGCGCCAGGGCCAATTAAAGCTCCCCATACAGAAAATCCTTGCATGATAAGGAACTTTAATCGATTCTGGCGCGGAAACAGTTGCTAGAGTCATCCACGACATGGCCGTACGCATGAACAAGAAAGAACTTGGTGGCCATGATGATCGACATGGAGAAGACCTTCGACAGGGTGTGGCACGAAGGCCTCGTCTACAAACTGTCTAAGACCCCAACACCCAGAAGAACGTCAAGACCATCGAGTTATTCCTACGAAGCAGGCGTTTCCACGTGGCAGTCGAAGGGGCTAAATCCTCAAAATATCCCATCCAAGCGGAAGTCGCCCAAGGAAGTTGCTTGTCTCTAACGTGTTATATCTATTCCATAAATACAGATGACATCCCTTGACAACTCTTGAGTGGGAGACGTCCAATTAGCACTTTGCGGATCGCAGCATTCATACCAGCCTCGTAGAAACCCAACCACGCAGCCAAAAAGATGCAACCAACTCTTGACGCACTCCCTGAATGGAAAAAGACTCAAAGCCAATGTGGAAAAAACGCAAGCCCTCATCACCGGACGATATGATCTACCACCGCCACTACGCCTTTAAGGCGAAGTATAAAATGAACAAGCTCGGTCAAGTACGAAGGAGTCATCATTAACCGCAATCTCACAATGGCTAAGCACGTGAAGTATGTGACAGGGCAGCGAGAGCCAAATTAAGATCCCTCTTGGACAGCAAACTACCCACCAGGACAAAGCTCAACATTTACAAGACATACGTACGCGGCACCCGCCTGGTACGCCCTAACCAGCAACTCCCCAAAGAAGACAATCAGAGCTCAAGAGAACCCAACCCTCAGAACAGCGATAAAGGCTGCGAGATACATGAGGAACGACGTCATACATCGCGATCTAGAGTGGGAGAACGTCGAATCATGGAACCAAGAACATGTTCGACAGAGCAGGAAAATCATCCTCAGGATCATCACTCCCTACCACGCACGCCCCCAAAGACGAGGACCCTCAGATCCTGCAAAGAGGATTAGAGGAAAATCTACCAGAGGCCTGCCAAGAGCAAGATACTTAGTCCTAAAAGAAAACTACTAGCCTAGCCACCTGTTTGCTGGTCGCTCACTGGGCCTCTCCGAATTGGGTCTTACCCGGTGAGCTTGACCGCGGAGGGTGGCTAACAGACCAAGGGACCGGCCTGTAACTGCAGGCTGCGTGGAGAGTCCAGGGAGTCAAAGAAGCTCCGAAGAAGATATCCACCGAGGTTTTATATAGTTAATGTTATTGGGTTGATTGACTCGAAATCCACACGACAGAAGAAGAAGAAGAAGAAGAACGTTATTTGATTTCAAATATTAAATAATAGAATCGATTTAAGTTTTCATTGAAAGTCTTCCACTTGTTCAAACATACACACACACACACACACACACACACACACACACACACACACACACACACACACACACACACACACACACACACACACACACACACACACACACACACACACACACACACACACAAAATATAAGTAGTAGAAGATTGTTCTTAGCGATCTCAGTAGTTTCCCTAGCAGGTATACATAAGTCAATTTCTGATACCCTCCTTTCAAAATATCACCCTTCGCCACTGATAGGCAGTACCTATGCAGGTGGCAGCAGTGGCGAAGTGTTCATAATATAGATATCAAAATGTCACCCTTGTCACTGGTAAATATACTGATATGATTATACTGTGGCACTATGATCGTTGAACATTTCGCTTAGTTTTAACAAATATTATATTTAATTTCTAATTTATGTATTCATTTGATGAATAAAGAAATATTTTATAATTTCCAAAAATTTAAATATGATAAAAAGTCCTAAATTACATTAGAAATAAAATATTTATTTACTTTTTCTCAATTCTTTGGAGCGCATTCTTCTGACTCATTTTTCTTATGTCTTTAGCTGACTTTTTGGTCTAACCTTGCATCGCTTGTAAGCCATAATGAACAACAAGCATACAATTAGTTTATCTAAAACTTAAAAATTGGTCCAAGAAATTTTGCGAGAAAAACTGTCACAGGTCCGTCGTCCGTAAGCGCCAGGGCGCGACTGATTGGGCTAGCCGAGCCACCGCGTTCGCGATTTTGGTACATATTGGAACATGGTAAATATGGACTTCATTTAATCAAGTAAAATTCAGCGAATGCACCTAGAAATATGTTTAGGCTTTTAGTCAGTGTAAAAATAAATTGTAATTTCGTAATAGTTTGGACATGGTACAAAAACTAAATTCAAAGCAGAGGTGTCTTTAGGATTTTTTTCTATCGAGTTAAGTTCATGATATCATGTAACTGAAAGCGATTGCACCTGTGCTAGATCCTTAACTAACACATATATTTTTTTCAGAATTTAGATCTCAATATTTTTAAGTTTCCTATCGTTTTCCAATCTTGAAAATGCGGCGTTTGTTGAAATACCTCGCCTTAAGAAGGTTGATTTCAAGATATGCAATCATCGCCCGTAATGCCTTCGGAATATCGTTCAAATCAGCGCGCACTACGGCGTGGCGGTTACGTCCGTGGCCGCGTCAAAAATGTGCGCGAAACGCAAAGAAAAACTAATTTCATAAAAACTAAGCGTCGGATTAAAAATGCTATGTTCCAATTCTAGATAATCATAATACGGATAATTTCCCGAAGGAACCTTGAAAGCGCTGCTAATAAGTTTCGAAGGAATTTTTATTTTCCGGTGCCCTTACGGTTGCCTGGAAGAAATTGCTGCTTAGCAATAAGGCCGCCTATTTGTACTACTATTTGTATCATTTCTCTTTTCTTGTATCTTTTATTTTCTGTGCAATAAAGTATATTCTTATTCTTATTCATTTTTAACATACTTATTTATGAACTAGAATATTATGTTCAAATGTTGCAATTGTAGACCATGAACTAATTTATAAGATTTATATTTTTTTAAAATTTTCTATTGATTCGGTTTGGAGAAATGTCCTTTTACAAACAAACATTTGCCGGTAAGTGCGGCAACTTTTTATTCTAGTGTACGTAAGACACTAGTTTAAAATACTAGTGTTTGTGTTCGTATGCGTGCGAATCTCCATACAAATCCGGCTGGGGTACGCCGAAGTCGGCGTAGTATAAATTGCCGCATTTTCAAGTACCATTTGGTCTTTTTTTGGATTTTAATCACCTGATCAACTCGTTAGATTTTTTCGATAATTATGACGGTAATTGCGCCCTTGGCCTATTTTATCCGATAAAATGTTCATCAGGGTCATGTTTTTTATAAAGGCCGTATCGTAGGCAATAAAAAAAATGTGCCTTTGATGGAAACCTAATAGCAAAATACCGTGATATAATATATTATAATCTAATTAACTGCCTTCGTGGTCTAGTGGTCTGCGCCATGGGCTCTTGATCCGGAGGTCCTGGGTTCGATTCCCAGGGGGGGGAACACAAAGTTGATATTTGTCTATTTATCACTGTGGGATTTTTCCCAGTTTGGCTACATTGCAGGCTGAATCACCTGATTGTCCGAAAAGAAAAAGGATTTCGTGGTTCTGAGGGCACGTTAAGCCGTGGGTCCCGGTCGCTGTCTTTGATAGTGGTCGTTACACAAACAATGTCAAAGGCCATTTGCTGTGCTATTAGGCGGTTTAAAATCTCTGACACCAGGGTTCATCGGGTCGATCGACTCGAAACCCACACGACAGCAGAAGAAATGAGAGGCGTGGGATCCGATGATAGTGGGTTCAATTCTCTCCAAGGTGATAAAAAAAGATACGGGTTACACTCCGGGAGTGCCGGCAGAAGCGAAAACTCAACAGCCAGACCTCTGTCGCGAGTTAAACATTTTATACCTATCCCAAAAAAGTACACCACGCCGCTAAAGAAGATTTCACTTCAAAAATTGTTTCAAGTTTTGGTTAGGATAATGGATGCTGAATCTCTTATGATTCTGTGTTTTGGAGTTACTTACACAAACCACGTCAGATGCCTTTGAAAATTGTGAAACCATATGGTTTATCGGGTTGTTTATCATCATGGAAACCCACAAGATATAGAAGAAGGAACACACACTTCTATACAACTGCAATCTTATTTTATGATGATTATTATTTTTATTGCCATTGTATTATAATAATTTTATAGATGCACTTCTATAGTGTTTTTAAAAATAATATAACTTTATTAGCATTTTTATTTATTATGCTATTGATACTAATAAATTGGGTACCTACAGCTAAAAAAAATGACTCAAAAAGTGCGGAAGTACGAGTATTGGCCAATTTCGCACCTTTAACTTAATTAGCCTGTTCAATTATAACCTTCTCACGTTCCTCCAAATAAAAGCTACAATGTTAAATCTGTCTTATATGTGTGTCTGTTCTCTACATAGGTAAATTAATTATAGTACGAGAGCGTTGCCATGCTGTGCCGTTGCCGCGCCGTTGCCATGCCGTTGCCGTGCCGTTGCCGCGCCGTTACCGCGCCGTTGTCGTGCCGTTTCCGTGCCTTTTCCGTGCCGTTGCCGTACCGCTGCCGTCATCATCTCATCACTTCCCGTCTAGAATGTATAAGCACAATCAAGGTGAGTGCGCCTGAAGATATTTAAAAGATCTATAGTATAACATGTATTATACTGTCGATTAATTTGCGAACGTAGCCGCAGGGTAAAGCTAGTGTATTTACGAAAAATATTTTGTTAGTATATAATCTATATTTGTATCTTCGTTTTTGCAATATTTAGTACCTATTTTGATTTACGATGTTATTTAACGTATTAACTTTGAAATAACATCCGCATCTGCATTTTCCGTTCTTCATAATCTAAAAAAATGGTGCATGTAATGCAATGGCCAATGTAGCATTTGATAATTGCCGTGCGAGATGACGAACGACTCGATTAAATAATATACAGACTAAAAATCCAAATCGAGACTCTAGACAGGACGGACTGCAAACTGCAATCCGACGTCAAATTGCAGTAGCAAACTACCTCCGTGGTCTTGTGGTCTGAGCCACGGGCTCCTGATTGATCCTGGGTTTGATTTCCAGGCTAATTATCTGAAAGAAAAAGATTCCGTGCTTCGGAGCGCACGTTAAGCCGTCGGTCCCGGTCGCTGTCTTTAATAGTGGTCGTTACACAAACCATGTCAGAGGTCTATTAGCTGTGCTATTAGACGGTTTAAAAACACTAACATCTGGGTTCATCGGGTCGATCGATTTGAAACCCACACGACTAGAACAAGACTGCAGTTCAGGTGCAGTTGAGCTTAATTTAAAAAGATTTCCTGTGTCATGTATTGATTGGGCGCTTTTCCACTAGACGTCACGTCAACGGCAACGGCGACGGCACGGCGACGATCACGTGACAATATCTATGGGAATCGATGACATGCCGTGACGGTGACGTGCCGGCAAGTGGAAAAGCGTGTCATATAATTTCATTAATTTTCATACATTATCTCACCTACGATATCGTCGACGGTACCGTGCCGTCGCCGTTGCCGTTGACGTGCCGTCTAGTGGAAAAGCGCCCATTCTCTTGTCGTCCCAGCCATGGCCTATGTCCCATCATTCACCGTACTCCAATCCCCGGAGTAGACCGGGGCTAATTACTAGCATAGACTGGTCTAATTACGAACTGGCGACAACGTAATCATGTTGTCAACAAGATAATATACTGCGCGCAGCCAGATTGGGCGCATTGATGTCATTTTGATAACTTACTGCCTCCGTGGTCTAGTGGACTGAGCCATGGGCTCCTGATCCGGAGGTCGTGGGTTCGATTCCCACAGGGGGAACACATAGTCGATATCAGTCAATCTATCACTCAGTGAGATCTTCACCAGTTTGTTTAGGACATTGCAGGCTAAATAATCCTGAAAAGAAGTCGGTCCCGGTCGCTGTCTTTGATAGTGATCGTTACACAAACCATGTCAGAGGCATCAAATCACCAAGCTGTACTACTAGGCGGTTTGAATACTCGGACACCAGGGTTCATCGGGTTATCCTTTTTCTTTTGGACAATCAGATGATTCATCGTCATCGTCTCAACCAATAGAAGTCCACTGCAGGACATAGGCCTCCCAAGGACCTCCACCATGATCGGTGTAGCGCGTTCTGCATCCAGCAGCTTCCCGCGACCTTCACCAGATCGCCGGTCCACCTTGTAGGAGGCCTGTCTACGCCGTGCGCCTGAAAGTAATATCAAAAAATGTTCCCAGTTCTATAGAAAAAATGCAGAAGAGATTCAAAAATTGAATTTCATGAACCCAGCTGAAAACTCAGCCCGGCTTATCGACTAAATCCGGATTAAGCAACTTGGAATGGACTTCGTTTAAAAAGTAAAAATCAGTGATTTTAAAATTGTTAATCCGTATTGGAATAAGAAACTTTTCGTTCGTAATTGGTACCAATTCGGCGTTGCAAAAGGCACGACTTAGGGCAGCAACACACCTGCGTAACGTTCGGCGACGGACCTTCGAGGAGCGATATAGAAAAATATAGAATTTGCCAGCTGATTCTCCTCCTGGGCGTGCTGTGAACAAAAAAACTTCAAATCGCCTGTCCTTTTTCAATGATTGATCTTTTTTTAGATTTAGCAAGTAACAGCCAGAATCGTGTCCTAGGCTTAATTAATTCCTATTCATACTGGATTCTCTAGAGTAAATCTTAAGTCACTTAATGCATAGCAATTATGACTGCGGAAAAACCTGCACATGTAGCATCTACCTAGTGTGGTCACTTTTTATTCCATTCTACAATTTATCATACCATACACTTACCATATACTTATCCATTTTTTTTCCGGAGCATACTATAGGCTATATTTTGATCCTGGATATATAAAAAAAATACGTTTAGCTCAGCTCCATCATTAGAAATTACATGCAGGACTGGAAAGTGTGTAAAAGTGTAAAAGTGCAAAAGTGGAAAGAGTGAAAAATGCAAATAGTACGAGATGCTTCCTATTCCCGAGTATTTCCCGGGAATATTGTAACAGACAGTGCAGGGACTTAGAGTTTCTATTTGGCTGTCAACTTCAGCAGTACACAGTATTTCAGCTAACTGCCCTTCGAAAGTCAGAAAATAATATTATGGCGAAAATGGCCATAAAGGTGAAATCTGTCGTACGTTTTATTTTACCGTTGGCTCTCTGCCTACTAGATAATAACAGGCGTTATTCTAAAACCGATCAATAAAATAGTATCTCAATAGTTACGTTTATGATTAAAATCAAGTGGATTATCAGTATTTCTGTGGTCAAAGTGGTAATAAATAGTTATTTATGCACATGACAGATGGAGATCGTGAATGACGAGATGCATCGTGCATTAATAATTATTAATAGACTGCGATTTCAAATAAACTTACCGGAGATGATTTTAAGAAATAAGAATGAATAAGTATTTCGATTGTGGTAACTATGAGTAATTTTCAGAAGGGAAACCAGACCCAATCCTGGATTAGGTTACACACAACCTTTGAATTTCTTCGTAGGTAGGTTTCCTCACGATGTTTTCCTTCACCGTAAAAGCGCCGAATAAACGTACATATGAAATTCGAAAACCGAAAAACACATTGGTACGTGGTGGGATTCGAACCACGACCTCCTGCACAGAAGGCCGCGGCCCTAACCACTACACCATCCGGGCTTTTAGTCATAAGTACCTATCTCCTTTTATTTTATAAAGCATTGAATGAGTTTGTTAAACTTACGTTGGTATGTAAACTAAAAATAAAACAATTTCAAAACCTGTATCTGATGCAAAGAGTTGACAAAAATACGACATAAATTGTATTTTTTTTACTTATTTTCATTTTATTAAGTGCAGTGCCCCTCGGTGAGAACGTATATGAGCTGATGATGAAGTGCAGTGGAACACCACAGGCTTTTAAATAAATAAAATAAAGTAAAGTGCTGAGGATATTGACCTGACAGATAAAGCTTATAAGAATAGACTTTGAAACCGAGGGGCGGAAAGCTGATAAAAAATAAATATTTTAACATTAAGATCATAGGTATTCAGTTTACCACAATGGAAAATTCTCATTGTTCTCAAACAGGCTGTTAAAAAACAAAAAATAAAGTCAGTAGATGTAATAAACCATTTACATGCAGCTCGTGAGTTCATTGTTGTAGATATACTGGTATCTTTAGGCATGGTTTTATAACTTTTAGTTTAATTTTAACCACATTCTAGCTGGTCAAACATAGTGAAATATAAATATGAAATAACATAAATGCACTCCTATGCTCCTATATTCGATTTAATGTACGTGACAGGTTGATTGATAAGTGATTTGATTATTGTGATTATTATAATATTTATTGACCACTCTTGATATGGGATGATGCTATTTTGAACTAGCACCAAGCATCACCACATTGGTATGCGTGTGCGTCTGTCAACAATCCCCTGGATTCGACCCTGACTTCCACTGGTTCTCAATCTTGGGGCAATTACGTCTCATTTACATACAGATTTGGGTGTTACAAATCAGATCACGAACCACCACTGTGGGTTGTGTCTTCACTAGTGCTCTTTTGCACTTCAATAGCCAATTTATCCAAATAAATGAGGGACCGACGATGTCTTAACGTGCCGTCTGAAGCACAGAATCCTTTTCATACAGACAGTCAGGTGATTTGGCGTGTATTGTTCTAAAAAAACCTGAGAAAATCTTATAAAGCGATAAATTGTGTTTTTCCCATGGGAATCGAACCATGGCCTTCAGATTGGGAGGCAAAGAACGAAGACTCGGACCACTAGACCACGAAGGTAGTTAAATAATTTAGATTGCTATCGATTTGTAGAGGGCACGACTTAACTAAATGTTGACTAATAACTGCTGTTCCTTACTGTTCTCTCGTGATAGAAAATGCGTGATTTTTGCAACTACAAATTGCTACCTTACGGTCTAAGGCTCGTATTTATAAAGCGATCTCAAGATTGAGAGCAGTATTAAGTACGGATTTGACATATCGTTTTGTACTGAAATGACATTTCTGATACGAACTCAAATTTGCTGTCACTCTTGAGAGCTGATTATAAATACGGGCCTTAGTTTGGCTGTCAAGTACTGCCACAAAATATGCACGTCTACTCTAATTTAGTGGATAAAGCACCAGTGAGGATACAGCCATGACAGGAGCATAGGTCGGACTTCACATAGACCAGATGGGAAGTAAATAGGAGACGGTACTGAGCATTATCATTTTCGTTATCTGTAAAGCGCTGTGAGGCATAGGAATTGCAAATTATTAATAGGTAGTAGAATTTAATGTTGAGTTTGAGTAAGGAAACTTTCATGCTGAGACCATTAAAAAAATGTAGATTTTACCAACTGCATGTTTCCTCTGGAATACTCTTCCACCATATATTATGCACAACTATACTCTGTTCATTACCTAACGTTAAATTAACGTGAATTAATTATAATTTGAATTTTGATAGTGCATATTTTGTGCATATTCCTCCCTTTTTTAGTGCATATTCGCATGCATATTTTGGCATTTGATAGTGCATATAATCCGATGTATAGACATAAGTAATCTGTGCCCCGGGGACAGATGTTTAACATAAAACATCAAAATCCCAAATTGTTTTTGACAGAAAGACTTTATATTAATTGAGACCACAACAAAGTTTTATACGAGGAAAAGTACATAAAGTAAAATCAGTAGTCTCGTCTCGATACAAGTTCAAAGATAGCCAGATGTTTACGTAAACAATCTGTAATAGGTATCTTGTTGAGAGTCTGAGCATGAGTCATACTTTGTAAAAAATGTTGCCAACAAATCACTGCAACAAATCACTTGATTTTTATCTAATGTGACAAACTTTTGCACGCATAGCTAGGTTGACATGAAAAAACTTAAGTAACTAAAGAAGGAACTGGAAAAAAAGGCGCGGCAATCTCTTTGCAACTTGTCAAGGTAAATAAATATATCGTAGCTTGTATAAATTAATTAATTGCAAAATAAAATCTTCTTTGTCATTTGCTGCTATTTTTGGGTTCAACCCTTGGGTTCAACTGAGTTTTTATTCTGAGGGAGGGGTAAACAACGGGTAAACGAACGATTTAACCCTCAGAATCAGAATACTGAGGGTTAATGTTAAAAGTTATCCAATAACGATCTTTTGTTGCAGTTTTTGAACAATCCAATTAGAACTCGGATCTGATTTGTATTGTATAAGATTGTGTTCAGAAAAAGCAAATATTGAGTAAAGAAAAGAGCAGCATTTTCACATCTGAAATAGGCAACACTCTCGTCTCCTCTTTATCATTCGATACCATTGCTCTGGCACACGCGTCATTTTTATTTATTTACTCGCGATTCTCTACATTTTAATCGCTCGAACTTGGAAAAATACAAAAGAGACCACCCTATTATTGATTTATCATTATCAGTGTTTATTAAAACAGTGACTTCGTTTAACTTGAATAGAAAGTGTGATATTGATTTCATAAACCGGCTGAATAGCGAAGTGACAACAACCTGACATGACGGAAAAAATAAAAAATAAAATGGCGGGAAAAGTGGCAGTGGTGACGGGCTCCAATCGTGGACTGGGTTTGGCCATCGTGAAGGAACTATGTAAGCGATTAACTTCAAATGATACGGTATGTTTTTATTACAATTTTATCAGGTACATACCTAATTTAATCACACATTAATATTTGATTGATTAGGTAGGTACTTAACTTTATCTTTAATTCCTTGACCTTTTATCCTCTTATCAAATGGAATCGATGCATAAAGATTCTTCATATTGTGAAAGGTCAGGTAGCCAATAACTGCACTGCACGATCGATACTGGCTGAATGCAAACACAATCTGACACAATAAAGGACACCCAGTACCTGGAAGCTGGGACTGACTTCTCCTGATATTTATCTTTAAGTTCCATTTCTTCTACAGGTTTATCTAACATCAAGGGACGAGAATCGTGGTAATCACGCTGTCAAACAACTCAACGAAATCGGACTCCATCCAGCCTTCCACCAACTCGACATAACCTCTGAAACCAGCGTCAAAAACTTCGCAGACTACATCAGAAACAAACATGGAGGCTTTGACTACCTCGTCAACAATGCTGCTATCATGGACTATGATGCCCTTTATCCCAGCTATGAAGTCGCAAAGAAAAACATAGAAGTTAATTTCAAAAGTTTTCTAACCGTCGAAGAGTATTTATATCCTCTTTTGAATGATGGAGCAAGAGTTGTCAATATTTCCAGCGCTTGTGGGCATCTCTCTAATTTAAAAAACGAAGCCTGGATCAAAATGTTGAAAGACCCTGACCTAACGACGGAGCAACTTGTGCAATTCGTGGAGAATTACTTGGAGAGTGTGAAGAATGGAACGTTCAGGAAGGAGGATTTCGCCGATGATGGGAAGCATGCTGAGCATCGGGTGTCGAAGATTGCTGTCACTGCACTGACGATGATTCAGGTAGTTCTTTATACTAACAATTTTGATATGCCCTGATTTGGAATAATTTAGACTCCATGCCCCTTGGTAGGGAGGGGACGTACCTATATGAGCTGATTTATGATGAAAGGGATATAACGGAACAAGTTTAATCTTCTTTTTTCGAAGCCCTTGACTCTAGTCTAGACCGGTGGCGATCGAACATAGAAGCAAGGTATGTGGGATTGTTCAGCTAAACCTATCCACCCACAGGCAAGCCAATGATGCTATTGCCCAAGGTAGACCGCTAGATGATAGTTACCAATAACCATGCTTTACAAGGTCCCCTAAGAAACCTACTCACCAGGCTTGGTAAAATAGTTTGGTTTGCAAGGCTTCTAGGTGAGCTCGCACGGTTTTGGTAATTTCATGGTCAAGACAAGCTAGTTACTAGTTATTATTCTGTGACTAAAGTCAAGAACCAAGATCAAACACATTTAAAAAGCCATATTTTCTTCCAGGCAAAGAAATACGCCGCTCGTCACATTTCCGTGAACGCCGTACACCCTGGCCACGTTGACACAGATATGGCTCGTGGTGGGGGCGTCACCCCACCAGACAAAGCTGCTTCTTTAGCCATCTACCTGCTGCTAGACGCCTCACCGAATCTTACTGGAACGTACATGTGGCATGATAGGAAGCTGGTGGATTGGTACGATCATGAAGGAGACTATTACTACGAGCATAAGGATTTGTGAAGATGTTGCTGATAATTTTATGTAAAAATAATACCTAATTATTTTAAAATTATGTTTATTATCCAGTGTTAAAGGCACTTTGGCCTTTGTGATGAATGTGAGAGAAAACGAAACGCATCGGTTCGTCGTTTGTTGACCACTGTTTCGTCTTCATTTCGACTCATCAGATGCGGTAGTCTCCGCATGCGGAAGTTGGTTTGCAAATGCTTCGCTCTTGTGAGCTTAGCTTGTTTGAATCGGAACGGAATCCAACTCTTTAGGAACAACCGTTAAGCATGATCTCCAGAGAGTGGTCCTCCTCGCAAGGGGCCCCTTTTTCCATGTGTATCCCTGTCAAGATAATGCCATGTTTATTATATCTATCAAAAAATATATAATAATTGTTTAATTTCTTCCACTCCGCATTGAAAAAACGCCTGATAAAACAAATACCGCAAAATAGAAAGAAACATTTGCTACAATATTTTATGTAGGATCCTCTACTCACTACAATCTAAAATAATAAGTATTGAAATGTGTTTTAGGATGTTATCTAATCATCATTCATCATAGTGCATCACCGCAACAATCACCGGCGCATTCCTGAAACACTCAAGTTTATAATACGGAAGACTAGGCTGCATGGGCCTTCCTAAATAGGAGAATTAAAAAAAAAACACTTTGATTTGACAGTGACGACAGTGGTTTTTGTCAAGGTTTATAATAGTGGATCCTTGTCAATCTATCAGATCTGCTGTCAATAAAAATGCAGTACTCTGTTATCAAACAATCGGCTTTTATTGGTATTCATTAGGCACACAAAGGACAAACGATGAACTTACAATTTTAAGATAAACCGGACACAGTTTTGGTTTGATGGCGAGCTAACGGCGGACATAGAGTAAGAGAGTCTAGAGCGGAAGGAAGTGCATAGACTACAACACTTTTTAATCTTAGACTGGATACTAGTCATTTCAGACATCATGTCAGCATGCCTAGTATATAGAACAATAATCTTAACACTTCCCCTCATGCGCAACATGAGAACATACTCTACAATGCAGAAGAACATAAATATCCTAATTAACAACTCAGGTTAATTAACTCTACATTGACTTTTAACTCATGTGATAGGCAAGACTCTACATGAAGTTACATAAAACTTATTGACTCTACATCCATCACATATCTATGACTCTACCAAACACAAAATATTATGACTCTACATTTATCATACATTAATAAATTTATGACTCTACATTTATCAAACATAAGTCATGAACAAAACCAGAATGCTTAATCTTAGACAAAGGTTTAGTTAACAAATCCGCTATCATATTTTCAGTAGGTAAATATTTTACAGTTACATTATTTTCTCTAACAATGTCCTTAACAAAATGATAGCGAATATCAATGTGCTTGGTCTTTTTGTGGCAATACTCTTTAGTCTCAAGCAATTTAAGTGCACTTTGATTATCGCTAAAGATTCTACAACTAAAATGTTTACTGAAAATTTCATTCATGAAATTTCTAATAAAACATATTTCCTTGCATGAATCACTTAAAGCTAAATACTCAGCTTCAGTGCTTGAAAGCGCAACACATCGCTGTTTACGAGACTCCCAACATACTGTAGAGTCTCCTAACTTTACTACAAAGCCACTATACGACCGCCTGTCCACGATATCATTGGCCCAGTCAGCATCAGCATATACTGACAAATCTAAACAACCGGATTTTTTATACACTAATCTGTGATTAATTGTACCACTCAAGTACCTTAAAATCCTTTTAGCAGCCAGCCAATGATCTCGCGTAAAAGCTGTATTAAATTGACTGAGATGACTTAATGCAAAAGTTATGTCCGGCCTAGAGCAAACAGATAAGTACATTAGACATCCTATCAGTTCCCTATAAGGGTAAGTATTGTCTGGAAGAGTTTTCTCAGGTGTAGCTTTCTCTAATTTAGTATTAACTTCCATAGGGGTAGAAACACTTTTACAAGTAGTCATACCAAAACGAGTCAAAAGTTTCTTTATATAGTCAGATTGTTCAAACATTAAAATACCATTGTCTCTATCCCTATGAATTCGAACACCCAGACAATTCTTTAAAGTACCTAAACTTTTACAACTAAATTTAGACTTTAACAAACTATACAGATTCTGCTTATCAACATCAGAATTACTAAAAACATAAAAGTCGTCAACATACAAAGCAACTATTGTCAGACATTTATTATGTTTCTTAAAGTAAACACAAGGCTCACATTTTGATTGTACATAACCATTACTAGTCAACAAAACATGCACATTATTATTCCATAATCTACTAGCTTGTTTTAATCCATACAAACTCTTCTTTAACAAGAAGACTTTAGATTTGTCACTAGAAAATCCTAAAGGCTGTTCCATATAGATATTTTCGTCAAGGTCACTATGTAAAAATGCAGTATTAATATCTATATGTTCCATGTCCATATCAAGCTCATTAGCCAGACAAAATAAAATTCTCAACTTCAGGCGAGTCCCCCTCCAGAGTGCTGCGGAGACCGATGATGGAGACGATGAGGAGCGACGTGACGCTGTGAGTAACGAAGTGGTCGTTCGAGGGGAAGATGTGGTAACCGCCACTCAGCAGGTTCCTGGTAGCGGATGCGAGCGACCTATTCGTTCTACACGCAACAGAAAACCAGTAAGGTATTCTGATTATGAATTATCTGACTCATCAGAGCAATCCTTCTTTGTTCGCAATTTCGTCTATAACGAGCCTCAGTC
>JARACY010005744.1:0-20455 GCA_029255725.1 Scrobipalpa atriplicella | reverse complement strand
CTGCGGATTGTGTATGTAAATATTATGAGCTTTGCAGCAATTACCTACCTACTTACTTGTTTTAGTTTTCACAAAGGACTAAAAGCTACGATACTACACGTACAAGTACATGTTTCCATTCTTGTTACTTACAAATACATAAAATTACGCATTTTACGTCCTATACGCGGTATACAGGGTGTAACAAAAAGTACTACGCGCTACGATCTATTAAACCATAGTTCTACTAATGATAACAAACAACTTTCCCAAAGCACAAAAATTTTAGCTCGAAATAAAATTTTGCCTTGTCCATACAAAATTGCAGATGAAGAGAGCATCTTTGTATGGAGAAGGCAAAAGAAAAATTGAGTTAATTTTTTTGTGCTTTGGGAAAATAGTTTGGTATCATAAAGAAGAATTGTAAAAGAACGCAGTATTCTCTTTTACACCCTTTATAGGTATAGCGCCAAATGCTTAGTATTTATACATACATACATAAAATCACGCCTGTATCCCTAATGGGGTAGGCAGAGCAAAAACGACCTATACATAGGTTGTTCCGCCACGTCTGACAAGTTTCGAGGGGTAATACAGATGATGATTATGTATATTGCTATAGTGACGGGTTGTCAGCCCATCGCCTAAATTGCAATACACTGAAACCCTCGATTCCCTTAGCTGATTTTTACAGCATGCACGGGAGGAGATGCAGCTGGCACATTCTATGTTTCTCCCAGTTCAGCATGAAGCGTATTTATACAGCTTGCAGAAAAAAGATTATGTCACATATTGTTCTAAGAATAATAAAAAGGAAAGCAGTTTCAAATAGATCATTAATCAATGCGCATGACTTTCCTACGAGCACAATGAAAAAGACAACAATGGTTATAATAATAGGCTCGTATGCTAATGTAAAGGCGTAAGTACTCATAGGGTTTACTTTTCTCTGCGAGCATTACCTACTACCTACTATAGTTTGAAGTCGCGTGGTAAAAGGCCGTTGGCCACGTCTGACAATTATTGAGGGTAATTTTAGATTGAAAACTGTATTCTACGCTACCAATTTATTTACGCACATGACGCAAAATCGCAATTACATACAAAATCACGTACATATACCTAACGGGATAGGCACAGCGTCAACGGTATAAAACCTGTATTTTTGCGAACTTAAGTTCAGATCTGAGTTTTACCTTGTGACATTCTATCGCACCGAAATTCTTACTCATCATCATTGACTCATAATTTTATTGAATTTTACTAAGTGTATATTCGGGTAGAGAATTTAGTAGAATTTTGCTCGTCATTTGTTTGGAAGTGAGAGGTTGATACGATTTTTAATAGCACTATAAAAAACTTGTTTATTTATAATTGCAGCATGTTTTACATAAAATAATACAAGTCACAGTCGAAAAAACTACCGGAGAGAAAGTCAGTTGTTTTAAAAAGTATGATTCATAGTAACTTTCTTAGTTTATTGGTTTAATCTTGCATCAGAAAGTTGTATTATGGGCGGCCGATAGAGGGCGTTGACCTTGCTGAGTGACCACGCTTAGTACTTGCTGTCTGATGCCGTCCATACGCCACTAGATGGTAGAAAGTAACAACTGTCAGAAAAACCAGAGCGGAATACGAGGTCTTAGTCATCGTGAAACGTGAATTAGTAAACTTTAGATTTAGAAGAGCTAACAATTTGTTATTGCAGTATGTATTTAATTCGGTATTTAATAGAGTTAATAATAAATAGAGATGTGCAGTATTAAATATATTGCAAGCCCATTTAATTGTAATGATTTTGCACTTGAAAACTTATTAGATTTTTATCATCATCATCATTCCCTTGCCTGTATCTCATCAGTATGTTTTCTTCTTCCATTTGTCTCAAAAATCTTTTAAGTAAGTACTTACAGCGTGCTGTGTTATGTGCATTTTTACGATTGTCTCTATACGGCAGAAAATTTTAGATAGATTTTGGACAAAAAATATGAATTTAATTAATTAGATAAGCCATATTTAAAACCTCCTTACTTAAAGAAAAATTTAAAACAACACCGGTACTGCGTAGATCCCAGAATATCTATTTTCCACACACGCACTTTTCCCTCTACGCTCTACACCGCGGCGGTCGGTCCTCCGTCCTCCCAACGACCACTATACGACACTTTCACGGATGGACCCGCATATACGACGTTTATGTCGAGTAGTGCCACTGGTTTTTGCTGCTCTGCGTAACCTTCCTCGTACGGAACTTGTTTCAAGTTGTTTTGCATTTCTATTTGAGAATTCTGTTGATATATTCTCACGGGATGAATGAAATGTATTGAGCTGAGTTGTCACTTTTATACAGAAACAGTAGCTAGGTGTATGTGATCGATTGCTTTTAAAATTAGCTTTTAGCGGAAGTTGTGAGTTTGTGAGGGTGCTGCGAAACGCAGCGGGAATTTGTAAATTGTTTCTAGTTTAATTATGATAATGCAGGATGAATCAAGTCTTGATTGTTAGACAAGCAAGATTCTGATAGTTATCTACGATAGCGATTGTTAAAAATACAATTTTTAATAATATTTTCATAACATTTTGATGTAGACCTAAAAAGCACATAATTTAATCCAATAAATTGCTATTAACCCTGTTAAATCCGTATATAAATCGCGCGGAGATGAATATGTCTGTCCGTGAGCTGGCATTTTGCACGTAATTGCACGTTAGCCTAGGAAGTGCAAATGGATGTTAATTGCAATTTATGTTCATTTACTCAAGCCCAAATATATTGCGATCAGTTCTATTAAAAAAACGTGTTGTAAAGAGGGAGCTGAAACTGGCTAAAAAAACGTTTCTTTGCACAGAAAAGTCTATTGACCATTTACATCGTTTCTAATTTTGTCAAATCAATCTTTTTACATATCCAAAAGCTGTATTTTATTTACTTATCTGTACATAGTTAATTTTTCAATAAAGCAGCACTAAGAATAGTCTTCTAAACTATAAATTTTAAACTTAAACTTATTTGTCACAATGCGTGAAACGAAAACGTCAAAACAAAGTTAAAATACGACGTGTTAAAATGTTAGCCGCGTACAACGCCATCTATTGCAACTGAAAATTTTCTCCGGAACGAGCAAATTAAAAACTCCCATTACGGAGGCAGACGGCGGAACTGTCCAAACCCGTGACATTTAGACGCCCTCTGCTGGCCGACCGCGTAAATGTTCTCGGCTCGCCTTGTGCCACTTGCCGGTACAGCTTTTATATCACTTTTGAATTTTGATAATCCCTTGAGATTAAATTTAATATTTAAAATACATATTACGAATTGCTATAAATTTAGGCTTATGCGTTATGTAGAGCACAGTTTAGGTATTATGTAAAAATACAGACCATATTGGTGAAATAAGAACCTACATTTTATAGAGGCAACGAGGCTCGAACTTACAATCTTAGCGAGACATCGCAACTCGGACCAACCAAGCAATCGCAAGATAAATATACCAATATCAGGTTTATGATCACTTTCAACCACGACGGTATCTGCGTAAAAATTGATATAAATACCTTAAAAATTAATATCCCTAAAAAAATATTTTTGGCACATATTAACCTAATCTAATTGTCCACAGGCACTGCGCACGGGCAATCCAGTGGAGCCCAGTACGTGGGAAAACCGCTAGGAGCACTATCAGAGCTACATCACGGCGTTAGAGGAAGAGTCTTTGCTGTGGATTCCAGAACGCTGTTCCTCCAGGACTTCCACTATGACGGAGAGGGGCCAGGTGAGTGTTAATACCGAATAGCATACGTAAAAAGTCAAATAACCCTAATGGGAAATTCAGTTTGTGGGCAAAGCCCCAGGCCAGTTTCTGTTCATACCAAACAGCATCCGTTAAAATTAAAAGTCAACTAACCCCATTATCGTAAACTTAACAAAAACACAGCGAAAACGACCTTCTGCATACACGTGTTACTCCAGTAGGTATTACTTATTCAAGATACAGAATAGAACTAGATGTCAAGTCACACCGGTATGTAAATCCGCAAAGGATTCTCTACTTCTGTACAGCGCGGTGCAAAGGCATGTGGTTGGAAAACGATTTCAATCCTGTCTTCGCACTGAACTACTGAAACACGCTGAATAGCTTAAGCTTGCGGTATTCACAATCCATTGCTGGTTTTGTTGGTTGGATGGATATGTCAGGCTTTTCCAAGTAGGACTGCACGCAGCAGCAGCAGACTGCCGCAGAAGGTTTACACGAAAAACTGTTAGATGATTGCTGTGACAGATGCTGAAAACGATAGAAAATTTCAGCGGTCACAGCGATTATTATACAGTTTTTCGTGTCACCTGCTGCGGTAGCCCACTGCTGCTGCGTGCAGTCCAATTTGAAATAGAACTTTTAGATGCAAAGCAGCAATGAATAGTATGAAGAACGCTGAAAGCAGCGTAGCGAGGATACGGAGCGGGTATTCTCTTTCAATTCAATGCAACGACACAGTGGAAATAATAGGAACAGTAAAACGTTTTCATACCATTGATCGAAATTGGTAATACGAGTAAAATAAACAATAAAGTTAACTTCGATAAAGTAGTAAAAAATGCCTAATTTGTTTTGTTTGTTATGAAATTTAAGGCAACTAGATTTTGGACGTTTATTTACTGGTCCTTTATTGCACTGTGGTCGCGTGCCGGGAGCTTCCCACGTAATTGCAGTGCTGTTTGAGAAGACACGCTGAAACTTATCAGATTGGAATGATTGCTGAACGATTTAACAGCATTACATTCAAATTACGTTAATTAAGTTCTAACTAAATTCACAAGTCTTCTTGAATTGAAGTGTATAAGTATATTTGATGCGCACTACTTAGGGAAATAACACAAAGCCGGGCGTACGCCACTACTGGTTCGTCGGCCCGAAAATCCACTCGATAAAAGTAGAATATTTAAAGGTGATAATGATAAGACCTATCAAAGACGGGTGAAAATTCCTTAAGCCGTTGCTCTACCTACCTCGTAAGAAATACAGGCGTGTTTTTATGTATCTATATTCGTACGTAGCGTAGTTTTTATCGTGATTCTGATCAGACAGTGTGGTCAGAGTTCTTGCTCTTATCAGAGTTTATTACGCTTTCTAACAGCTCACAGACAGCGGACAGTTATGTAACAAAACCATAAAACTATGAGAGCAATTTGGTTGCATACAAAATCACTAAATCTTTACTAAAATTTTCATCAGTCATTGAGATTAGGTTCTGAAAGAGATGGCCATTTTAAGACAAAATTTAGTTAAGTCGTGTGCTCACCGAATCGATATTTATATCGCGAAGTGTTTATTTGCCTATTTGCTTTAGCTTAGTTAGTAAAGCTACGGTATGGATCGCTGGGTCATGGGTCTCTAGTGTTTAGTTTCTCTATCTTCATATCTGAAACATAGTGGGTACATTTGCAATGAACATACCACTTTAATAGCGTGCCTACCGAGGACAACTTCAGACATTTTCAGGCCGAATTTTATAAAATTCTGAGTTGAAATTCGCGAAAACATTGCTAATGGTAGTGTTCCAATTCTGCTGATGGTCGCCAGAAAGCCTGACTGCAGCCAGATACACCCTTAGTAGAACTGCAGTAGGGTTTAAAGTCGTTTAAACCACAAGTAATAATGAAGAGATGCTATTGTTAGTCTGTACAAGTTCTGTCCAACATAACGTTACGCACATTACGCGAAATTAAAACCATTTCGGTTGGTGATGTCTACAGCATAGAGTTTTCCGGATAAATCCGGAGATATAGTTTTTCATTTTGAATAGTCCAATCTAATAATATGTTTTTTTTATGTATACAAATAACATGCTGGACTGGGAGCGTAAAGAAATACGTCTTCTTTTTTTCCCGGCATACTGATAAAGCCTGTAGGTAAGAGTAAAAAGTTCAAAGAGTGTTCAACAGATATTTCTGACGCTTACAGTTGTTGTTACTGGTAAAACTACATTACATTAAAACGAAATTAAATCGTAGTAAATCTCTTATTTTCTACCAATATTATATTATAATGTACGAGCGTCATAAAACTATGGTAATTTCGCTCACTTATCACCTTCAATCTATTCAGTCGTACACGCAGTTTCTAGTGAGGAAACCGATACATTTCTATTCCGAGAACTTGCGAGAATAGACGATTGAATACGCAAATTAATTACTAAGAGGAAGTCCTGACAACGGTATCAATTCTGGCTAACACAAGTTCACAGAATCTCTAATCTAATCGACGGCGTTTGAATTTTAGAATGCTGGAAGTAAAGGTACATTCTAATATTATGACTGCTCCTAGTCCAGCATGGAAACAAGCGATGTTTAGTTTGATCCTACGTGGTAGGTACGCTCTTCTGGTACCTAATATCCTTACGTGTTCGAATTTGTTCCCATACTTTTGGCATCCCTAACTACTTGCTCACAGACCAAGAATGCACCATGCTCTAGTTAAAGCGGTATAGCTAGCTACTAGCACATCATCAAAGACCCGTAAGCTATAGATTCTGCTATCAATACCTCTACTTGTTTAGCGAATTGTTTAAACCAAAATTCTCTTCCACCCACGTGCAACTTGTTCGTAGCATCATAGAGGTAGGTATTTATTTAGGTTTCAATGAGACATACGTGTTTGAATAATATTTTTAGTGGCATGGATATAGCCGTCCCATAATAGTCGTGCCGCGTGCACTTAGCCTGAACCTTTTAATTTATTTAGGTACTTAAAATTATTTTTATTTTAAAATATTTATTAAGAGATCAATCTTGCCCTCCATAAAAATCAAAGGGAACTAGCTCTACCGATCGACTAAGCTCTATGAATGAAAGCCGTGTCCACAAAATGATAGGTCTATGCAAATTGTTTCGATCACTAACCCCATTATAATTCAGTATGATATCCGAGATACCGTATTTATCTACCTATCAGTGATAATTAATTGGTGAGTATGAACAATCTGCCTGCGTCCGATATGTAGATGCACCGATGCGTGCGCGCATCGTTCTAAAGGCTCCTACACACTATGCCGCCGGCATTGCCGGCAGGCCGCACAAGCCGCGCGCCATATATTCATGTGACCTTGAATGATGTTCTGCGGCACGTGCGGGCCGCGCGGTGTGTAGGAGCCCTAAGATATAACTTATTTGTTTTAGTTTTATGCTTTCAATAGATCAAAGTAGGCATCGAACAATTTTTTTTTCATATTTTTACATATTTTAAAATAGTTTAGTAAAAGTTTACTAAAATAAAACACTTAAAAAACGATTACAAAAAAAAAAAGCTTTATTATATATATCTGTCTTCGTTCCAACAAGAATAAAGAAAAGATGTGCAAGAATAAAGAAATGATGCATGTTCAAAAACACGAGCTTTTACCTACACTTTACGCTGGGCGAAGGGCGTAGCAACGTTGAGACAATATTTGCATAACGAAATAAGCTTGCGTAGCGTAGTGACAACTTGTACTTGCACAAGGTAGGCTTTTAGGGAAAGGGTAAGTTGACATTAAAATAACGCCTTCACGGGGTAGGCACCGTGTCTTCTTCTTCTTCTTCTTCAGCCTGTGGTCGCCCATAGTCGGGTATAGGTCTCTTCATGGGCACGCCAAGTATTGCGGTTCCGTGCCAATCGCAGAGGCACAGTGTCTTAAGTTCCGCTATGCCTGAAAAATATTGATAGAAATTCCTGAAAGTAAAATTTTTCCTGCTCTCCTGGTTTGTTTGTGGTGTTAGTCTGTTCTTTTCCTTTAGTTACTGCTGGTATCACGAAGTATTTAACCTTTGCCCTCTTATAACAACAGAGGGCTACATACAATAGTGTTTTCAGAAGATTGTTTTTATTTGCCCATTGTATTGATTCAGCGAATGATTTTATTTATCAAACATGTTTACAACACTGGACATTACCGATGAATATGTAGTTTAAGGTCAGAAATACCAAAGGTTTTGGTAGGGTCACTTGCTTAATTAATGAAACTGATAATTTATTATTTCATCTCCTGAAAGAATTTCCTGGTGATAGTTGTTCAGTTGCATTGACTGAGCAACCCCTTTCAGTTTTCGGTATGCTGTCCCTTATAATGTTTTACTAAAAAGCCAAGTTTTCAGTAGTTTCTCATTACAAGATTCCATGTCAAACTAGACAGGTAATCGAACCCCGACCGACCCACTATCTCGCCTCACATCATGAAGTTTAATTACTTCTCGAGGTATCTACCGACTATCACACAGCTTGAAGCTAATCCGCTAGAAGTTCGTAGATCTGTATGTTTGTAAGTTGTTTGTTTGTTACTTTAAAAAGATAATGAGGGCGATTCGGTGAGAACACGACTTAAATTAATGCCCTCCCTTTCTCTTCCTATGTGATAGAAAATGACAGGTCTCATTTACAACGCCGAATTGCTAACAATGTTGAATTTAAAGTATTGAATAAATACAAAATCATCATTTCAGAGTAGTAGAGTAGGTCATCTTTTTTATACTGGAAGAGATGGTTTAAAAAACAGAATATATCAACTGTTCCTCTTCTTGGACATCTGTAAGTACTTTAATTTAGGGAAAGCCGTTGAAATCTTGATAATATAAAAATAATTTCTTGAATTAACGAAAAAAACTGAAACCAAATTCAATATAAATAAATTCGCCTTTTGTTTGTCATCATAATGCACTTTGAGTACTCAAGAAACTGCATTATGCAGCTGTTCAATTCTTATCAATGCATATTTCCTTTCAAAAGCAGAACTCCAGAGTAAATACACCTGGAACTTGGACTCAAGACTCGAATTTGAGTTCTCCCGGGATCGCGCCAATCTGCGAGTGGTTTTCGCGGTGGTATAGTTGAGTCTTTTGTTCAGGTTCAGAGCTCAAGTTTAGCTGGTCGTAGGTACTGAGGGGAAGAGCTGAGCGTCTTTTGTTTGGGAAGTTCGGCTGCTGGTTATGAGCAACGGCTATTGTCCTGGGGGAGTCCAACTATGAAAAAATTAAGAGATTTACATTAAAGCAAATAATTATTTAGGTAATTCGAATTTTTAGAGTGATGTGGAGTTCGAATAGCATCAGTCATTAGAGGTGGCTCAGAAATTGGGCATGGATTTCAACCAGTTTTGTGGGGAATCCATAATTAATAGGAAATACATACTGTTGGTGCTACCCTGGATTTTTATCCCTTGCCCGACTTTTAAGTCACCTGCAGAAGTGATAGAGTGACACTATTCTAACTCGCTATCAGAAGAGTTTATTTCATATTTTTATCCTGTTGGGATTAAATTTGCGGAAAGCTCTGTCGTCCCCGACATAGACTTGATTACTGAGGTAGCAGTAAAAACATGTCCCACACAAAAAAGCTGTTTAGTTTTCGCAAGCCCCATTTTCCAGCAATCTGGCAACTCTCATCGCTAGATGGCGGCTGCCGCCTCACCAGGCGGAGTGGCGAGCAATAAATCAGTCTCTGCGCGGCCCCATAGCACAATGCCGTAATGAATGCACATTCCGGGTTCCGGAGTGTTCCGGGCCCGGACCAATACCGGAGCATTGTGCTGCAGCCGCTAATAGCATTATACCCTGGTAGTAGTAGCTGCTAATATTGACTTCACTGTGTAAATGCCTTTGTTTGAATGTGCAATTCTTTTACATATTGAGTTGTATGCTGAATGGAGGGTAGGTAAATAGTTTCAATATTTATTTTAGGAGCATAATGATGCCTTAATAATAATGACTCATTTTCCCGTATAGTGTAGGATAAGCATAGCATAACTCCTAATCATCCTGTAGACGTCCTACAACCTTTGCGTAATCTATATCTATACTTATAATAAAATTGTAACAGGTCGATATCTGTACATAAATAAGAAAACATAAATTGAGGGGTCTCTAATAATGCTATAGAAGCCAAAAATATCGGTTTAGAATTTTGTCTGTCTGTATGTCTGTCTGTCTGTATGTTTGTTCGCGTGCTACGTAAAAACTACTGCACCAAATTGAATGCGTTTTTTTTTTCTTGTATTGCTGAAGGTCTAACTTAAACTGTCATGTTTCGTTTTTTTCGAAATTCCACTTGGAAGTCAATACAAAAAAAAAAAAATGTGCTGGTCATAAAAAATATTTTTTTGCCACTCCATCTTATGGGGAACTTTATGAAAGAGGAGTAAATCTTGAGTTCAAAAATATAGTACATGTAAATATTACAATAATACTAAACACAAGAAAAATTGTTTTTTGATTTTTGATTGCGCACAAGGTACCACTAGCGCCATCTATTGATAGCTTAAATATAACAAGTGTTCCATGATTATGATCGATTTTTGTTTTGTTACGTCAACTACTGGACCGACTGGGAAGAAACAGGTTAGATCTTGGATAAGACATTTAACGCGGGAAAATACTTCATTACCACGGAAAACTCATTTAACGCGGGACAAACCGCGGGCAGAAAGTACTGCCTATAAAAATCTATTTTAGTCAAAATGTCTGTTAAGCGTATTCTTCTTCGTGCCAATAGTCCACCTCCTGTCTTGCTGTGGGTTGAGCGGTTGATGCTATGTGATTTCATTGCACTGGATTTCCCTTTACCGGCTGTCATTATTTTAATTACTTAACTACCAATTTTATATAAGAACATAATCGTAATTATCATAATATTAACGAGTGATTAACTATGAGTTATTTGACTAACGCGCGACTAATATGAATTGATGCGTAATCTAATAACGTCGTACTAACAACCATTATGTTGCATACGCAGTAATTTCAGCAAAATTCTACCGTTCCATTGCTGGTTTAGATAGAATCATTTATGCTAGCTACATTCACAACGAGTGATGGATAGCAAAGTCCAAGTAACTGCCAGGTGTCTTGTTTAGCGGTTAAGTGGAATGCTATCAAAGACCTATGATTTGTAGACAGGGCTTATAATCAATCAAAAATCGTATACCTACATGGTAGGTTAAGCTCCTCCCCTTGCCGCTATGAGATTGTTGTCTTTTGTCATAAGAATGCCATGCTTTCGGAACTTTTATCCTCAACTTTAGTCAAACGCAAATCCATTCACGACAAGATAAAATATATTGTACACCATATTTAGCTCCATGCACATATATGACAGTTTTTACTGAACAACGGCCAGAAAGTTTCTTTTTCAGGAAATGAAAAATATTTTGACTATCCCGTACTAAATGACCACAACAATCAGACAGTTTGTATGGGGAAGCCAAAAATTTACTGATCGACATGGGCATTTTGTATGGGTGGTAATTTTTTTTTAAATTTCATTCGCTGAAAGAAATTTAATTCCCTGATGACAGTTGTTCAGCTTTAACTGCCCCATTAGCGGGAAGCTGTCCCTTACACCCCGTATTATAAGACGCGTCACTAGAGCAAACAGGTCTTTGAATGCGTCAGTATGTTGAGGTCTAGTTCGGTATGCTTTGTCCCTTTGTGTGCATACCGCGCGCGCGCTTCAGGGCATAAGGCCAAGTAATATGGTGGAAACACATTAATATTCAACAAGGAATTTAGATGACAGCGTCTTTTAGAACCCAAATGGTTCAGACGTGGCAAATATATTTACATACATATTGTCACACCTATATATCCCTTAGTGGGTAGGCAGAGCATCAACGGTCTATCAAAAAACGGACCCACTAAGTTTTATATCTACGCTAAGTAAAAATCAATTAGTAACAGAATCTGACGCCTTTTAGACATCAAAATGTACTGTACCATCAATTTATTGAAAGGTCGTCCATTAAAATGACCATCATCATCATTGGCCTTATACGTCTTTGACAGACGATTTAATCAGTGTCTGAGACAAGATTTTTCGTGGCTATGTAAGCCGATACGGGAGCGGCAAAATTTCCCGCATGCTCTGCATTTGAAGGTGGTAATATTTGTGACTGGTTGCTGTGTGCTTAGGTGTCGTTTTTGTCTTTTGTCAGCGAGACCAGCAAACCAGGCATCATCATGTATTTTGCGCCCGTCTAACACACGCTTTCGCCATTCATCCCTATCTTCAGCGAGCTCCTCCCAGCTTTGGAATTGGATATTAAAAGCGGCCATGTCCCGCTTGGCGCAATCTTTGAAACGCAGCATGGGTCTACCTACCCCTCTCTTAGCGTTTGCTACAGCGCCGAGCAGAACACGCCGCGGCAAACGAGAAGGGTCCATCCGGTGCACATGCCCTAGCCACCGCAGACGTCTCTGCTTCAGCAAGGCGGTGAAGCTAGGCAGCTGTGCAATTTCCAAAACCCGCTCATTTGTGACTACTAGTATCAAATATCATAACCTCAAGCTTATACTAGCATTTAAAGTTGTTCCTCATTCATAATCGAGTATTAGAAATGAAAAGTCAGAGGTCGCAATTTCACCAGTAGCGAAAGCTTTTCAAAACAGCTGGAGGCTAAAGGTCGCGTGACCTTTAATCTGGGTCACTGCACTTTTTATTCTACTTCCATGGTGAACTGGCAGCGATAAAGAATGTAGAATGTGCTTTTCTTTCCGGCGAGGAGCCTCCCCCCCCCCCCCCCCCCCCTCTTATGCCCGGGAGAACCCCCAAAACTTGTCTGACGTGGTCACGTGGCGAAAACTTCCTTTTACGAGGTCATTGTCGCTCTGATTACCCCGTAAGAAATACATGCGTGACTGTATGTATGTTTGTATGAAAGCTATTCAAAACCATTAACCTTTAAATATGGGTCAGTGCACTTTTTGTATGCTGGAGATTGCAGCGGTTGCCAAAGTCGGGAAACGAGGTTATTTGCTAGCTTTTCGCCCCGCGGTTTTACCCGCGGCAAATTTCCCGTGGTAGCTCAGGAAAATTACTGTTTTTTTTAAAACATTAATTCATAATAGCCCAATTTTTTGTATATCATAAAATATCTAATATGCCATATTAATAATAATACCATATTATTTTCGAATCACTCATTTTTTTAATTTGAAGTAAGTTTTAAAAAAAAGCATTCTTTTTCTAGGCAAAAATGAGGAATTGGTTTTTATGACAGAGAAAAATATTGTATAAATAAGATTCGAAATTTATAAGGGACTTTGTGGCTAAGAAAGTTCAATTTATTGACTTTTTTTGGTAAAATTAAAAAAGAATTGGTAAGTAAATATTGTTGGATTTTTATATAAAACAAAATTAGAATTATTTATCAAGACTAACTTTAGCCTTAAATATAAATAAGTAAATGGATTTTTTTGTGTTTTTTTTTCTGGGCTATGGTGGCAAATCAATTTTGATGCGGTAAAAACTAGCCTGATCACTCCCTCCGAATATCTCCGTACAGAAGTCATACCGTGCCGACGCTCTATTTTATTTTATTTTATTGATGATAGGGAAACATATCTGCGGTTCTGTTAAAACATGGACAAATAAACACATTCTCGAATTTATAATATTTGTATGGATATGGAAATGGATTACCTTGATATGACCAATAATAGGGTCTGGTAGTGACGGTGCCAGTTTTAACTAAGTGCTACTTTAGCTGATTTCAGATTATACTATAACAATGGGCCTACGTAATCTAGGTCTGTGACTTAAAAGGGCTTGTTTTCAAGCCATTGTTTTAAGCTTTTATAAGCTTTTGTTCCAAAAGGATTGTATTTATCTCTAAAGTATTCTAAATGATTTAAACAGCAAAATTTCATTTACGAATGAGATGGTTCTAAGCATAAAACTAATTAAACTGATTACCATACTAGCCTTAATGACTGGATATTGTTTTTTTTTTTAAATCTTTATTGAAAAAAAAAGGCTTTAGTCGCTGAGCGACTATGTCAGCGGATAGATTGTTGATTATCTTTTTCTTTTCATACTCCGTACTTTCCATCCAATAAGCAATTTAACTGAACAAAGCGCCTGCCACACCGCCGCGGCAACACATCACGCACGAATTTCCATGTCATCAGTCAAGCGCGACAGATTTCCGAAATTTAAATTTGTAGCGGACTCGGACAATCATATGCTAACACTTTCAATACTACTTGATGTTCATAACATTAATTTTGTAGACCTTTTTAGGCAGATAGTCTATTAGTCTAAACCTATGGTGAAGTCTGAGCATTTATGTTCTTATGTTTGTTTTAGTTTAAACCCTAAATACCTTGATGCTACAATCTATTGATTTTAATAGTTTCTACTCCTATTATGCGGTATGGCCATTTTTTTCAGCTTGCTTCCATAAAGCCAGTAAGAGAATTTAAACTTGTTTTTCGGAATATACATATATCAGTGAAAGTGTTAACGTTATGAGTTTAATATTTCGTGGAATGCCGGTGTATAATGAATTGGAGCTGATGGCTGGGGACCATCCGATATCAATTAGGACTCCATCAGAATTATCATTGACGGTTCTATGAGACTTTCAGGAACGCTCGGTATGACACGAACTTTATGTTTGAATGGAAATAAAATGATTATGTGCAATAAATCTATAGGATATTTCAATTTGTTATTTCAACGGCTTTCTACAGTTACCGATTTTCACTGTATTTATTTATTTATTTATTTAACAGTTTATTGTACACATGAACATACACAGAACAATTACATAGGAATTACGACACAACAGGCACTGCTTATTTCTAAAAAGAAATTTCTTACAGCAGACCTAATAAGTGTGATAGCATAAAACGTAATGCGGATAAGACGTGCACAATTTAAATATTTAATCTACATGAGCAGTGAATAAATAAAATTAATTTAACTAAACAAATACATACAACAATCACTAGAATAAATAAATAATATAATGTATATACACATATAGCCTAAAAATAAATAGATATCTATAATAAATATATAAAATACCATGTACCTAAGTTTACTGTACCTAAGTTTTCCTCATGGGAACACCGTATTTGAAATGCAATACATTCTAAATTATGATAAACACATGGAACACAACACAGACCTTGCAGAAAAATAAAGAATACAACATTGGAGACGATATTTATTGCTAAAGAAATACTGTTTAAAAAAACTGTCTAAGTAACTGGATCTGTATCCACTCGCTCTACAATGTAGATTGTAGAGTCTAGGTACATTTAAATTTATCATAAGTGCCTGATTGTAAATGTAGCAGGCGATCATATTCACACGATTCCTCGTCACTTTCACCCTCAGCGTGATTGATGGATTGAAATAAAACTTGTTCATGTCATAGCCCAAGGTGTACACTCGTACACACTACCACATACACCTGAGTATACTAGAACGAACTAAATAGCTAAAACAGAACATGACTTAAGGTTCTTCTTCTTCTTATCGAGTGGATTTTCGAGTCAAACGACCCGATGAACCCTAGTGTCATAGTTTTTAAATCGCCTAATAGCACCACTGATAGGCCTCTGATATATTTGTATAACAACCATTATAAAAGACAGCGACCGGGACAAACAGCTAAACGTGCCCTCCAAAGTACGGAACCATTTTTCTTACTGACAATCAGGTGATTCAGCGGGAAAATTAAACAGGAGTAATTTTCGCAAAGTGATGAATTACCAAATAGGTATCAACTTCGTGTTCCTCCTATGGGAATCGTACCCACGTCCTTCGGATAAGGTGGCACATGACTCAGTCCACTAGACCACGGAGTCAGTTGACTTATGGTGCAAAGTGAGATGTACTTGATCGTGATTGAATAGGACCGGTTTGATAGATAATTATAACTTTCTTTTCCTCTCATTGATGGTTAGAGCAGATTGATCGTGTCAAATGGTTGATAACAGGGAGAGCTGTTTGTCTAAACTTTGGTTTTGTGTATGTAATTAGTTTGTACATGATTGATGGGGTTTCACGCATGACTTTGATATTAAATAGTTAGGTGCGGTTGTAATTTGACGTATTTAATTATAGTGCAAATGATTTTGTTAAGTTATTTACCTAATTGTGTTTTATGTAATGTCTGAATTTTTTGAGAGTTCTATCATGCTTTCTCTACATTTAAATTTAAAACAAATTTTGAATTCACTACCATAATGGTTATTTTCAATATTTTGGAGTGGTTGTATACTCTTTTATCTTTGTTTTTATGTTAAACTAAAAAAGAAACAAGCTGGTTTCAATTCTCGTCCATGTCGTTCTGTTATTATATCCAAATTATACTGTTTTTCTTTTGTTACAGCTGCCTTCTTCTACGTGGGCACATCGGGCCGACCCAACGCTTCCGGCGCGTTACGTCTGCGGGACGAGCGCGGCGGGACGGGCCCGCTGCGTAAATACCGCGGCGAGGGTGTGACCCTGGCCTTACCCGACGGCAAGACGCTGCGAGACGTGAGGTGGTTCAGCGTGTGGTGCGACGAGTACGCTGTAAGTACGCTGCGGAGGTGTGACGCTAGCTTTACCCGACGACAAGAAGCTGCGAGACGTGAGGTGGTTCAGCGTGTGGTGCGACGAGTACGCTGTAAGTACGCTGCGGAGGTGTGACGCTAGCTTTACCCGACGGCAAGACGCTGCGAGACGTGAGGTGGTTCAGCGTGTGGTGCGACGAGTACGCTGTAAGTACGCTGCGGAGGTGTGACGCTAGCTTTACCCGACGGCAAGACGCTGCGAGACGTGAGGTGGTTCAGCGTGTGGTGCGACGAGTACGCTGTAAGTACGCTGCGGAGGTGTGACGCTAGCTTTACCCGACGGCAAGACGCTGCGAGACGTGAGGTGGTTCAGCGTGTGGTGCGACGAGTACGCTGTAAGTACGCTGCGGAGGTGTGACGCTAGCTTTACCCGACGACAAGAAGCTGCGAGACGTGAGGTGGTTCAGCGTGTGGTGCGACGAGTACGCTGTAAGTACGCTGCGGAGGTGTGACGCTAGCTTTACCCGACGGCAAGACGCTGCGAGACGTGAGGTGGTTCAGCGTGTGGTGCGACGAGTACGCTGTAAGTACGCTGCGGAGGTGTGACGCTAGCTTTACCCGACGGCAAGACGCTGCGAGACGTGAGGTGGTTCAGCGTGTGGTGCGACGAGTACGCTGTAAGTACGCTGCGGAGGTGTGACGCTAGCTTTACCCGACGGCAAGACGCTGCGAGACGTGAGGTGGTTCAGCGTGTGGTGCGACGAGTACGCTGTAAGTACGCTGCGGGGGTGTGACGCGAGCTTTACCCGACGACAAGAAGCTGCGAGACGTGAGGTGGTTCAGCGTGTGGTGCGACGAGTACGCTGCGGGGGTGTGACTGTAGCTTTACCCGACGGCAAGAAATTTAGAAATATTTTAGACACACAAAGTCCAAGACTGACAACTAAATTCTTATTTAGTTAATATTTATCTTGTTTAAAGTTTTATGTAAGCTGAGTCCAATACGGAATCTCGACGCACGCAATCTCGAAAGCACTTAAAAGTACTGTACAGATAAACTGAGATATCTGTCATGCACCCCACTAATAGCTGTCATGGCTTCAGTCACTGTCAGTGTAACCTAGACAAATTTTAGTTTCAAATATTGCCACATGAACAGATATATCAGTCGCACCACTGTAAGCGAAAGTGTAACCTTCAAAACAGTTTTCCTACCTGCTTCCAAATATCAGTGGAAATAAATCGTATCTAGCACATTTCGCAAAAAGAGATATACGCAAACGATATCACATTTGCACCACTAACGAAAACAAAATCAAATCTCCATATATTTTCCCAAAAACGGATCGCATCAGATTTACCGTAGACAGCGGCGACCCTTCCTGCTTCTCTGGTAATTTGCCACCGGGTATCATCGCAGAATATAAAGGGTGTAAGGGACAGTGCTCTGAGAAGGAGGAGTTCATTCATATATGTCAACGAAACTGAACAACTCTTATAAAGAAATTCTAGTCTTCTCCCTGTGACTTAATTTCTTGGCGTGGATTGATTTGTTTCGTTGTCTGAACAATCCCTTTCAGTTTTAGGGATGCCATCCCTTACAACCTATATAGGGTATAAAAGTCTGATCGAGGTGGTCATTATGTATGGGAAAGGAATTTTCTTTTTATTTCCTTACATAATTTCCTGGTGAATGTTGTTCAGATTCGTTGATTGAGCAACTCCTATGAGTGTGCGGGACGTTGTTCATTACACCGTGTGTAATAGTAGTACCGAGTATGATTCGAATTCGGTCCATCATCACGCGGGTCTTCGGGTGATAGTTTAGAATACCAGATCTCGATCTCGATCTCACAGGATTGCGGCATAAGCTGAGTGCGGTCCTTTTATTGTGACGTCGCGACACATTCCAGTAGTTATTTCTATTTATTTAGGTAATGTTTTGTTCTTTTGTTTCTTTTTGTTTTTAATCGTTTATGTCATTTTGTTTTACTGTGTGTGTTTGTGGCGTCATAAATAATAAATATTTCTTATTCTTATTCTTAGTTTGACCGGAGCACGGTCACGCGTGCACCCGGGTTGATAATGTCGGGTTTTACGCCCAACCTGATAGATAACTTGACCGGTTTTTATGTGCAGCTCTATCTGGATGATTTTGATTCAAAATAAAATTGAACTAAGTATTAGAATGCTGAAATATTGATATATCTTCTTTTTATCGTGTGGGTTTCGAGTCGATAGACCCAATGAATGAAACCCTGGTGGGTTCTATGAAAGAAAGAGTTCTGACGACGATTAACAAAATCTACAAATTAAAGACGAGGCAAAATGCAAAAGTAGGTAGCCTAGGCTCTGGTAGTCTATTTGAATAATTGCCTTTTGTCATTGACAAATTACGAGAATCCATATCGTCAAAATGAAATGATGCTTTGGAGTATTTACACATCTCTGATGACGATCGAAGCTAGAATTATCAGAATTGCACGTTTCACCGATTTCCATTAGCGATGGATGTAATCACAAGTACTTACATGTAACAGCCCAAGTTAGTTATTTGCGGAAATGTAGGTCATAGGTACATGAATATTCAGAGAAAATTATGATTTGAATGCCACATAATGGTAACTTGCTCAAAACCAAGTTAAATTGCTTTTGAGGGAAAACTAGATGATGTTTAATAGAAATGTTGTCGGTAGTTCCTTAAAATGTAATGAATATTTAGGTAGGTATATTTCTACTATCGCGGCGGTTTTGAAGTTCGAACTACTTCTTGGAATAAATATGCGGTATATCGTTGAACGTTTATAAAACGCGGTATTGAAATGTTTTCCTCAAAATTAATAAGAAAATACTCCCACAAATCCCTAAATACTGGAGTTAGTTGAGTGATGGGTTAATTTTTGTTGCGTCTACCGCGAGTTAGAGAAAGAGAGGTTAATTGAACTCTATAAATTGGGCTCTATTACTTTGCTCCAAATAAGAGCTCTCGGATTCGTGCCACTTTGAGAAGATGCCGCGTATTTTTAAACGATGTAAATGTGCGAAACAATTATCTTCCATCCTTATTCAAAACCTCTCTAATATTCTTCAATCTTCCGCAGGTGAACTTCGGTGATGTGGTGATCCCCCGGGACCTGGAGTACCCCAAACCAGCCAAGGTCGGAGCCCTACGTGGCGTACACGGCGTCTCCTCAGACCCCATAGTCGTGGTGGACGCGCAGACACTGCTGGTGCCCAACTTCTCTTATGATGGAGAGGCTCCAGGTCAGGAAATTATAATATCTTAACTGGAATTTTAAAAACCATGCAGTTTTTTAGCCGCTTCGCGGCATGACTAAGGCGCCTTACCTATGGGAACTGCTGCTACTATTGCTAATTAGGCGAACCTACCAAAATAATTTCGTTTGCTCAATGATTCCAAATCCAAAGTGGTATAAAATGGATTTATATGAAAAAAATATTGGGTTCTGCACACTCTATATTTAATGATATTTTATCGCTTTACCCGACTTTAACCGACTTACATAAAACTCAATATGACAGTTAGTTCTGTAATATTCATTCAAATAAAAGCACAGATAAAAGGCAGTTACGACTCGTTTGAAATTAAATGCAGTAATAAAGAAGGTGTAATGCTGTAATAGTGCATCCCATTATTATATTGTTGCCATCGTAATAGGTATAACGTTACAACAGTATGTTGTTTCGTTATGACAACGGAAACCAATTTTATTTAACCACTTCACGATTTACCAATTACTTAACTACTGTGAGAAGGACATTTACAATACAACTTATGAAATTATACAAGACATAGCATAACATTTATTTTTTTTAACTCAAAGAAAAATAATAATTAGATGACAAGTTTATTTGACTGAAGTGACAGGGCTTTGAAAATTAAGTATGCAAAATAATGATCAGCATTCAATTCATTAATATTTGAAATTGCTAAAAAATAGGTTAATTTTGAAAGATACATGTTTGGATCAACGATATTTACCAACGCTTATTCACTTCTAAGTAGTTTGTTTACTCCCCCACATACTCACACTTGCGATAAAAACGCACCGTGCTAGCTGAAATATTGCTCTGGGCGGAAGATAGATGGCGCTCGATCAAAGCGCGCGGTAACGGTGCGTTCAGGCGTCGATTTCGCGGGCT
>JARACY010005743.1:0-20464 GCA_029255725.1 Scrobipalpa atriplicella | reverse complement strand
CTCTGAGACTACTATTGTTTTGATGCTAACACAGGAGGGTACCTCTGTGCCAATGCGCATCAAAATCTGACTATTAATTTTCGATATACTTGAGAGAGCTCCCATTCATACAAATTGCTAGCAACGGAAGGTCAAGTAAGAGTGGTTTTTGACCTCCACTAATGAAACTGGTGTGGGTCGAAAGGAACTGACAAAACTGAGTATATTTTGTTAAGACACAGAAAAATTCGTCCCGGTGGTCATCAGAAAAAATATATTTTTGGGTGATTTTTTTCCTCCACTAATGAAACTGGTGTAGGCCGAAAGTACCGACAAAACTGAGTATATTTTTGTTAAGGCACTGAAAAATTCGTCCCGGGGGTTTCAAAATATTTGAAACTCCCGGGTCAGATTTTGATGAGCTTTGGTACAGAGCTATCGTATTGGGTTAGCATCAAAACAATAGTAGTCTCAGTGCTGGAGGTCCTCTATTAGGTACACCGCCCCATACATTTTTTGAATTTCACTTTAAAATATTTTGAAACCCCCGGGACGAATTTTTCAGTGCCTTAACAAAATATACTCAGTTTTGTCGGTACTTTCGGCTACACCAGTTTCATTAGTGGAGGAAAAAAATCACCCAAAAATATATTTTTTTCTGATGACCACCGGGACGAATTTTTCTGGTGTCTTAACAAAATATACTCAGTTTTGTCAGTTCTTTCGACCCACACCAGTTTCATTAGTGGAGGTCAAAAACCACTCTTACTTGACCTTCCGTTGCTAGCAATTTGTATGAAATTGGAGCTCTCTCAAGTATATCGAAAATTAATAGTCAGATTTTGATGCGCATTGGCACAGAGGTACCCTCCTGTGTTTGCATCAAAACAATAGTAGTCTCAGTGCTGAAGCTCCTGGGTGCACAGTCCATACATCTTTGCCCATCATCCTTTATGGGTTTAATGAAAATGTATGGGTACCTACATTTAATAAGTACCTATGTATGTGCATATTTAGGAAGAGTGTGTTTCCTGACACAGGCATTTAGCTAAAAGAAGACATCATATCACAATATGTTTAAAAACTGTTTTAATGTCCAATTTTTTTAAAATATTATATTACTCCCATGGATAATAATAAACGGTTCTTTGCAGGTATCGTCAAGTATGACGGAGACTCAGAGCCGGACCCCAGGCGTGATCCGAAGTACGCGGGAGTACCTCCTGACCCCCCCCGTCGCCGGTGGGGGGGTCACCTGCTGGCTCCGAGGATGTAAGGGACCCTCGCCCGTCTCCGTCACTTCTGGTGACGATGACTCGCCGACCACTTCCAGGTATTAACTTACAATAATGTATCAGAACTTTTAGTGACCAATCTGCAGCACAAACGTAAACAGGTAGGCTTGGGTTGGGCCGTCCTATGGCCGTCGGCATACCGTCGGAGATTGTCGTAAATCCTGTCAATTACTGTCATCTACTTATTATTTTGTAGGGTAAACATAGTTGTACTCACAGAAGAGTAAAAGCTAGGGAGTGGCAGATGGCAGCGTCTTTCTCAAATCAGTGGTTGTTCTAGTATTGTACCTATTACGCTCTTGAAAATAAAATAGACCTTGCTTTTCTGGTTTCTAGAGAGTCTATTGTTATATTGTAATTTAGGGTTGACAACGCCTATCACTACACAGTACTCGAGTCTATCAGGGATCACCGTCACGTCACTCAGCAATTTCAGTAATTTTCAGACGTGGCGGAACTCAAAGCCTACGGCTTGGCGGTTAGGTACGTCTGTAGCCGCGTCAAGTATTAGTTGCCAGTATTGAGTACCTATCGGCAATTTCATATGTAAGGACCTAATTAATTAGTATATGTGCGACAAACGCATAACAAACCAATCATAAAAATTAAGTACAAGTCGAATATACGAGTACCAACGCAACGCAACGTAACGTAGCGTTGTAGGTATAGATATAGGTATAACATAACGGATATTTTTCCCGAAGGAACCGTAAGCGCTGCTTATTTCCGTTTCATTCCTTGAACTTATACAGACTGGCAGGCAGGGACCGGACAGCGTACCAGAAACTGATAGGGGTTGCTTGGTCAAACGAAACTAAAGGACTTTCAGCAACTGAAAAAAATAATACTTTTTTTAATACAGTTGCTCAAAAAGTGGCGTATTGCAGGGATGTATAGCGTTCGGGATGAGGACTATTACACACTCGTGCTTTTTCTTTACCTTTCCCGAACTAGTGCGTTTTCTTTCCCAACTGTCAAAATAATGTCTATTAAAAAGAAAAAAACTAACCACGAAGTTTTATACTAAAAAATAACTATTGAAGACTTGGCTGTATGGGCATAGGTCTTTTTGCCTACCCATAATGGGCGAAGAAAACAAAAAAAAAGTCTCTGCTTATATTCTTTTACGGTTGGCGCCATTTTCCAAAAAAAAATCTTTGCGAGTTAGTTGTGTGTTGCACAAAATGAGTAATTCCGACGATATTTTATATGAATTAACACCACCGGAACTCGTTATAATTGCACAAAATGCTTTGGAGAACATTTTACCGGAAAAGTCAAAAAGTCGCCACATATAACTACATACGACGAATTTATTGCGTAGAAAAAGGAATATACTATTCCATACAAATTGTTTGATTAAGGTGGTAATTTTGTAAGTATGACAGTTTCAATTTGAATACGTTTTTCATTTCCTGGTGAATGTTGTTCAGTTTCGTTAACTCAGCAACCCCTTTCAGTTTCTGCTACGCTGGCTGTCCCTTACACCCCGTATTAAATTGTGTACGCGTTTGAATCGAGGCCAATAAGTATATCGCTATAGCCGTGGTTAAAACCGCGGGGCGGAAAGCTTGTTCAGTATGTTGTCAAGTGAACAGTGATATTGCTTCAGGTGTCGTGCGCCGCCGGCGCAACAGCGGCTGTCTCAAATGTGGACAAAGTTTTTGTTTAACTTCTCTAGGTTTACAATTATAACTATTATTGCATAATGTTAACATCTGTGCCTTTCGTTCATGCAATTTACTAGCTTTTCGTCCCGCGGTTTCACTTTAGGCTATTATGACTAATATGAGTTGAATGAGGTATGAAGTAATTTTTCCGGACTATAAAGTAGCATATATCCGACCCCAGGATCTAATCTATCTTTCTTATAATAATAATAATAATTCATTCAGACAGCTGGACATACATACAAGGTCCATGTGTTAGTACATCTTAACCTATTGTTATTACTTAATTTTTTTACTCCTTTAACAACAGTAAGACGAATAAAGCAGCCAAGGACCACCATTCTACTAAAGCTCAGTAAGCTCATTTGACTGCGATTAAGAACTAGCGAGTGTACTTTAAAAAGGATGTTGGTGCCGATTCGAACGTGTACACAAGACACAACTTAACAAAACAGTCTGCATCTTTCATCAAGAAGGAACCATCTTTTGTCAAGAAGGAACAGCATGGGACGACCTTGGGTGAAGGCAGTAAGACGAAATTATTTTAACCATGTCAGTAGAATTTGTTTAAAAACTTAAAAAAGTCAAAGGATTTGACACCTTGACGATACCCATTAACATCACGACAAAACCGTCCTAGATTCTTGAACTGATAGGATGAAAATAAGTCCGTGTATTCTTCAGCCACTATTTGTTCTCTTATCGAGATCTAGACACACCCAGACTACGGCATTACAGTTACAGAGTGTTGCCTGTGGATAAGTCCAGCTAAACAAATTACTGGCTCGTAATAGGTATATACGGACAACTGGTATCGCTTATAGAATCAGCGTGAATTACTGACTTATAAAATGTATGTTGTCGCTTTTTAAATTGGCATCTCGAATTGAGCCCATTATAACCGTCACTTAGCACTCCAAACAAGAATCCGCATAAAATCGACTGCTCGTGCTCGGTCGGCGGAATTGGTGTGTTGTAATCGTATACGACCGAAGGTTCTGCCGCCGAACGTTACGTAGGTGTGTGATGGTCCCTTAGCCGACCATCCAACACATTTCAAGCAGCTGACACGCTGAGGTTTTGTCATTGAAAATGTCGTTTCGTTAGCTGCAGTATAGGCTCCGATTTCACGAAAAAGTGCGATAATCCCTTTATAACTCGGAGAGTTGTGAAGATAAATACGATATTCAAAAAAGACTCAAAAGACGCGTATTTACAAGAGCTATAAGTTGTAAAAATAATTATTTGAGAAAATCAAAAAGAAATAAGTTGTTGCCGAATTTGTGACTTTTTTTTCGAATTTTCGATTTTTGATATTAAAAACATTGAAAAAAATTCCTCTGGACAATTTAGCCAGCTACAATTTGAGTCTACAACAAAAGACGATCGATTAAAAAAAACGCCAAGCTTGATAGTCGTGTGAGGCACGAAATCTGTGTTTTTTTTTATATCGCTCCCAGTCCAAGGTAATAAATTTAATGCTCTTTACAAATAAAATAAGAAAATAAATATCCGTCCCGTACATTTCGCTTATATATGTAAATCAAGCCAGTTAGTTTTATCACTTAAGAAATTAAATGTGACATCCATCGTAGCCTCGTGACATTTCAAAATGCAATGGAACTTCATTATCAATGCACTTTGCTACCGCTGAGTGCTAGAGATGTTATAAATAACACAAATATTTATAATACGTGGACTCTCGGAATGTTATCATTATCAAAGTACCTATAATAAAAACTGCGGCTTCTCGATCTTAGTGATTTAATAAGTTTCCATGTGAAATTATATACTTTTATTTTCATGCGTTTTTACGGCAATTTATGTGAATTATTTCGTTGCAAACTAAAAACTTACTTACAAAATACGATTGAACTATGATTGTAACAGAAAGGGCGTATAGTTATAATCCGAGGTTGCAAAAGACTTGTTTAATTTATTTATTATACGATGTATAGGAACACATCCAGTAACACTAACAACATAAGGAACACACACGAAGAACAAAGTTGTTGTTAATTTTTTTACTGTTTCACTATAGGTACTATCTGGTATTTGTCTACTTGAAGCGATTACGATAACAAGATCGTAGGTACTAAATGTAGGTAAACATATAATTCGTGCTAGTTGATTTTCTGCAACAAGTTAGATAAGTAATTACTAAACAGAATTCTCCTTTAATTTCTACATTAAATAGTCACTCGTAAACGTCTGCTTTAATTTAACTGCTAAACCAGCTGCTTTAATTGGCAATTAACTTTCATATTTTTATTGGAATACTACATAATTGTATTTGCACGTTTACAGCTATAGGCCAGTAGGAACCGGCCGGATTTAAAGATAAATCCCGGATAATTCTTACAAGAGGTTTTATTGTTTAAATGGCTTCGTTAGTTGCCTATCATGACTCTCCAAGTTTCCCCACCTCGGTGAAGATGTGCATAAGTGGTGGGTACTACTTTTTAGGAGGGGTAAAATATATTTTTTTTTGTTCTGAAACCTATCGTGTTGGCTATCAAATGAAAGGGTGTTTTAACATGATTCCAGAAATATACCACGCAGTTACATTACAGTTAGCTGTTTTGCATATATACCTATACAAAGAATCATAATCATTCATTTTTCAAACTTGGCGTATGAACTGTTCCTGGCAGGAAACGGTCGTTATTTTTTCTCTAAACAATCAAATTACTCGTTACATCCTCATACTTTAAAGTAAGGAAAAAAAGATATTGGAAATAGTAATATTTACTATTCATTTTATAATTTAAAATAGCAATATTTCCATAAAGTTTGTGTTACTCTTTTCATTACGTTAGATTTAGAGGATGTAACGAGTCATTTGGCGTATAGTTAAGAGAAAAACATTCAGCCAGTAAGGAAGGTGGAATTTATTTGTAGAGATCGACAAGTTTTCATCTAATTGTGTTTCACTTGATTACATGAAAAATGCTTCTGGGCCTTGGGGCCCATCTCTGAGTGGGTTACGATCCGGAGGTTATTTGGGTTCGATTCAATACACATAGGTTATTATTATCAATTTATCACTATGTGAGAATGTTTCCAGTTTGATTAGGACAATGCAAGCTGAATCATCCGGGCAGCAACACACCTGCGTAATGTTCGGCGCCGAAGGTACCGTTTAACATGCTGTCAGAATTTTTTGCATTGATTGCCTACACCACCTGCGGAAGGTTTGGGGCTACGCCGCGTAGCGCCGAACCTTTGGTCGAGCCGATCTTTCTGCGACACCCTGCATAGTTACGACTAATACATTGTATGACCATAACACCTTGTCTAGCGCCATATTATTGACAGTCAATTAGCGCGACGAACAAAACGCCGCGGTGAAACCGACTGTTCGGTCGGCGGGACTGGTGTACATATCGTATACGACCAAAGGTTCCGCTGCCTAACGCAGCCCAAGCAGCCATTATTGGTAACCGTTACTACTCATTTACCACACAAATGTGTGGTAACTAATTGTGTTTAGTCGCATTCTTGTCGCATTTTTGGTCGTTGTTCCTTCCCAATTTAGGCCTGGTGACCAGAATGGACACGAGTGTACACAGTCGCATTTTGGTCACACGGTTACGTCGCTGTGTGTACACTTTGTTCTCAGTTTATAACCAGATTTTAGAAAACATTCACTCAATCCGACTCAATCATTCGTTCATTGCTCTTAACTTGAGGACGTCATTTTGAAGTGACAGTTTATAAAACTTTAAGTTTTTCGCCATCATTGTTTGCCTGAGTAAGTACATTATTTAGATTTTATTGATATTTAGAAGTTTGAACACATAAAATATACGTGGGAAGTTAAAACTGTCGTGTAATAAGGCAATATAGTTCGAAATATGCCAAAGGGCCACCTCGAAATTGTAATTTGATTGATAAACTCATATTAAGTAATTTGATTGCTCCCTTTTGATTTAAGAAATCTCTACATTTCCAGTTATCAAAAGCTTCTCTTCCTAAATATAGACATATTTGATGCTAAAATTCTACTACTTATGCAAAATTAAACTGAAAAATAGCTAAATCAAAAACAAAATAGATTTTACCTTGTGAAAAAATTGTAGTCGCGAACTGGTTACATTGTTACGTAATTGTGTCTACTTATGTCAACCTGTGTCTACTTGTTACTAAATTTTCAAAATGGTGCCATTGTATTTTTTCTTTTACAGCGAATCTCAAAGTTTGTCCATAACTAAAATCCAGAATTCCAACCATGCCGTTTTCAGTGGTATAAACCACAGAAGGTGGATCGGAATTTGTTTCCATTGCGCCAGATACCTGGATTGACTTCGAAAACAATGTGTTGTATTGGCCACGCACTAGGAAAAAGTGCGAAATAGAAATTTTGCAACGAACGGAAAACAGTCTACCCATGGACAACTGGAAAATAAAACTTAAAGGTGTTATATATATCAAATTAAAGGCAATTTCTTAAAGTATATAGCAAAAATATTTTTTAACAATAAATACCAATAAATCTTGTATAAAAACAATAATTAAAAAGTTACAAAAGTGAATTTTTGCATTTTTTTTTTAATAACTAATTAACGGCTTACTTTTCAGGAACAGTATAAAGACAATATTTAAGGTATATGGTAAGACCTTAAAAATAAAAAAATAAAAACTTTAATCGGATAAACAGTTCTTGAGATATATCTAGTAGATATTATGGAAATCAACATTTTCTGTCTAAGATTGGCCGCCATTTTTATCAGATACTACTTAGAGATCAGAAATAAGGCTTTTTAACATTCTTATAAGCCTGTCTAACTACGGTATTAAGAAAAAAATATTCACTCAAAGTTAACCATTTTTTTCGAATATCCGCCATCTTTAATTGGCCGCCATTTTTGTTAGCTGCCACTCAGAGATGGCAGGCATAGTTTTTTTGCATCCCTATAATTATGTCCAACTACTGTATAAAGAGAGACCTCAACTTAGTACACATCGGAGCAACCACGACCACTCTGTCAAGAGTGTACGACTGAGAAGAAGAAGAAGACTGTATAAAGGAAAATTGGTACCCCCTGGGCGAGCATCCCATGGACTATCAGTACAGTTTGAGAAGCAAGCACTTAAAATGTCAATTGCATTCAAATACACGAGATATTAACAGATGTTTGTTTATAAACAGTTACGGAACGTTACCACACGCAATATTAATTACAATTATGCAGTTACTACACAATTACTACACAATGACCACACAAGAACTGAAAATAAAACTAGTGTATACACTAGTTACAATTTGGTCGCAAAAGTTTATGAAAATAAGTGTACGCAAAAATCTAGTAACGTTGTAGTTATGTGTGTACACAGCAACCATACATTGTTACTGAAACTTATTTCGGTCGCCTTGTGTATACACGATTACCACACTTAGTTACCAAAGCCAACACAGTCGCGACGCGTAGTAACAGTTACGGAACGGCGACGACTTGTAATTTGCTTGTTACTACTTTGGAGATCATGCGACTGAAAGTGGCTGCTTGGGAGGTGTGTTGCTACCGTTGCAACCCTAATGTAGGTACTGTACTATTATGTATTTCTATTACCGCTATAATCAAAATAATAGATAACTGATTATGAAAGTATTTCCAAGTATTTATTTTGCAATGTAATTTTCACAACAACAAACAACAGAGTCAAATAGACAGGGATGTCATTCTATAAAAGAACAATGGACAGGCACAAAGGCTGTCAGGAAGGAGGTCATAGCTTTACATCCAGAGAACTAGCCAAGTGCGAGTCGGACAACAGATATGATTTTGTTGCCATTTAAAAAAAAATTGTATACATGATGGTACGGAACCCTTAGTGCGCGAGTCCGACTCGCACTTGGCCGTTTTGTTTTTATTATTTGCGCATTCTGCTTCTAAAAAAACCGGTCAAGTGCGAGTTGGACTCGCTCACCGAGGCTTCCGTACCAACTTGGGGGTATTTCAAGCGAATATAGAACCCTCCCTCGAGCACCCAGACTTTTTTCACCCAAAAATATCAACTGGACAAAAGGACAAACTTAAGTTTGCTGTTGTCCCCATACTAGATATAGGGAGACGACTACGAAAATAATTTTGTAATCCTCTTTTTTGGTAATATTTGAACAAATTTAAATTTTTTAGATTTTTTCTTTGATTGTACTATTAGACACTGCTTCCTTCTAAAATTCATGATTGTAGGCCCACGGGACTTCCCGTGCAGGGGATATACTTATATACCCTGTAGGTTTTTGAATCTTGAGGAAGGCAAAACCTATAGGGTACTTCCCGGTGACCTAGGATCTAGAAATTTGGCAAGAAGCAATGTCTCCTAGCACAATCAAAGGAAAAAAACCAAAAGTTTTTTTTTTTTTTGGTTAGATCACAAAAAAGTATACTAATAGTTTTCGGTTCCCTTGCAATTAATCAAACAGACGTTCGTATCTTTTGATTGCGAAGATTTAGAAGTATGATTCTTTTACAGCTTCAAGAGACCCTAGACTTGAGTATTCAGTATAAATTTCAACTTGATACCTTTACGAATTCCTGAGAAAAAGGGTCTTGACAGACGGACGGACGGACAGACAGACAGACAGACGGACAACCGAGTGATCCTATAAGAGTTCCTTTTTTCCTTTTGAGGTACGGAACCCTAAAAATTAATATTGTGAACTTATAAACACCTAATCGATACTTGTGTGTACTTTAAAGACTTCGTGTAGAGGTCTTTTATGGTTATTATTGTCGTTTGGTGAAATTGCTGGCCGCTACGAAATTAAGGACTGAAAAGAGTGAATGTACCTACGGTCGTCAACTTGACTACGGTTGTAGTCAACTAGGAAAGGAACCCATATAGTTTCGCCATGTCTGTCCGTCCTGTATGCCGCGCGCCCCTGTGAAAACCTCAGTTTTTCACCTATTAGTATGAAATTTGGTATGAAGATAGAATGTAGATAGAATGTAAAAACACAACACAAATATATTATTTTTGGACCCCCTCCCATACAAGTGAAATTGGGCAAAAAAATCTTTTTTTGTAGTATTTTGAGGTATCGTTAGACAGGTCTTTTAAAATAAAATGGAGGTATCTTTGAAAAAAATTCTGTCTCGAGATATTTGCATTCAAAGTTGCAGTATTTGTCACTAAAATTTGTTCCAGTCATAACTATAATTGCAAAAATTATGAATAAAATATTGAATATAGCTCTTTACTTGTAGAAGATTTGAAAACTATATTGAAAAGTGTAGCATTAATAGTTTGCGAAATATTTTGGAAAAACCGTTTCAACAATAGAGGAGAAATGATCATTATAAATAGCTTTTGTATGAGCTTGAAATCAAAATTTGAAGATAATTATGTTGTTATAAGTAAACATATAAGGCTACGGAACCCTATATATGGGCGTGACCGACACACTCTTGGCCAATTTTATTTTTTAGTAATGTAGCTATACTGCGACTTGTAGCTATACTGCCCTTGACCATCCTTGACAGACAAATCTGGAGAGACATTCACAACAAATAGCTACACCGACAAGAGTTATATCTCTTAAATATTATGATGATGATGACTGCGACACAAAACTTTTGAAACGGAACTAAATTATTTCAACTGACAACACCTTATTTTTCATAAAAAATAATCAATGTGTTAAAGCTATTTTTGACAAAAGTTTTGTGTCACGTATATGTAATTCTTGTATGATAACTTTTAATAAATTATAACAATAATAATTTCCGAGCAAGTGGAAGAAAATCTTTTTTCGGTCATATTAATTATAATAAACCAATAGTAATGTGGATGGATAATGAAATAGTAAAATATAAAGGACCGTATAAATAATCAGCTCTATACTTAGTCTCAAGAGCTACAGAACAGCGAGTTTGAGGTAGTATGAGATAGGTATGTCATTTCATTACAAAAGGGCCTGTCAAATAGATATAATTGCTCTCAATCTTGAGATCGCTTCATAAATACGAGCCTAAATTGTCCCGCAAATATCTTCCAATTTCCAATCTTTGCAGACAGATAAACAATTCAAATGGAAAATACCTATCAGTGGGTTATCAGCGGGGCTATCAGTCTGGGGGCTAGACTTAATACCTCTTTACCCTCCATTTTGCGCATTTTGTCGTCAACTGTTTCAGTTTTTGTTATTGTCCGCTTAGAACGTTTTTTTCGAATAAGCATGCTACGGATTTGATATCGGGTTGCTGCCAAATGCGTTACATTGTGGTGCAGGCGGAGGCGGGTCGGGTCGCGGGTTCAGGCCAGGCTCGTGCCGCCGCCGCGGGGGAGGTGAGGTCGGCCCTCGCGATATAATACTATCCTTTATCAGTAGCCTGCAAACTACACTACGAACATTGCCAAGCGGTCAAATAAAGGATTTGCAGTTTGTTGATGTGCGGTACAAGGCGCTGCGGGCGGGTGCTGCGGGCGGGGCGTGCCAGTGCGCGCGCGTTTGTCCGGCGATGCACGCGTGCACGCCCGCAGACGCGCAGTCGTTCTCCGTCCTCGTCGTCGGTCGCACCATGGCTGATTGGTCGATGATGGATCGCGAGTGGTTACCGGACGGGTCGTATAACCCCTACTCGTACGGAACGAGCGACTACTACCACGAAGAGTACCAGGAGAAGCCGCCGCCGCCGCTGTCGGAGTGCTACCCGGCGTCGCACGCGCAACAGTACAGCATGCAGCAGCCGCCGGCCGGGACCGGGGCCCCTACGCCCTCGCAGCCGCCGCCGCCGGCCGGGACCGGGGCCGGGGCCGGGACAGGAGCCGGGGCCCCTACGCCCTCGCAGCCCCCACCGCCGCCAGTCTTCTCCAACTACGCAGTGCTCCCCAGAGGGTAAGTTTCGCTTCGGTCTCTTCCAATTTATAAAGTGCTATCGATTGAATTTCCCAATACTAATTTTCATGTCAATCCGAGGTAAGTAACAGGTAAATCGCGATTTGTTTTTAGCTTTGCGTAAAGTATATCTACTATTTACTGGTTTATATAATGTGCATCTGTTTATCAACAGATCATGTTAGTCAAAGAACAAATAATGTAGTTGCATATTTATAGCGATTGATGAGAAAATCATGTAGTTAGTCTGTATGGTGTAGTGCCTCCTAACAGCGATGGTAGGCCCTCTGGTACACCTGTGCTCTTATGTCCATAGCTATAATAGTAACGTATCTCATGTGCACATTTTAATACGCGCCGTGTTTATTTATTCATACTATGGAGTAGGTTTCTAGTTGGAATAAATTAACTTCATTGTCGCCCACAATATTTGCGTGTTATTATCTTTGCTCCGCGGATGTACACATTGTTTTTATTGCAAGCGATGCTGATTGTTTCTATAGTTTTACAAAATAGCTATATAGGTAGGTACTAAGGTAATTTAAGAGTGTATTCTGCTCATGAAACTAAACATCTTTTCTGAGTAACTTTCCTCGAAATATGATTAAAAGTTGGATCACCTATAAAATTTTGTTTGGGAGGTCTAATGTTTTGAAGTGACTTCTTTAGCAGCGTTGTGCACTTTTTGGGATGGGTAAAAAATTTTAAACTCGCGTCATCCAGAGTTTTGACCTATGGTCACACACAAATTGTATGCAAACAGAGGCAAAGCAAGAGGAAAAGTAAAATGGTCGATCCACGTCATCCAGAGTTTTGACCTCTGATCACATACAAATTTTATGCAAACAGAGGCCAAGCAAGAGGAAAAGATAATAATTTGTCTCAGAAGCCGTATTTTTGAAACACTCGAATCACTGGCAGCGATAGTAGCAATAGCTACAGTGGCGACGTGACAGCTGCACAGATTTTTCGGTTCATATGTGTTGCCAATAAGGTCTAAACCCGCTAATCCCATAAATTGTTTCCGTTCTACGCAGAAATATATTACCAGAAAATATATTTCAATACTCAATACTTTTTTCTTCCACTTGTTCAGAAAAAGCTTTTCGGTCCCCAAGTAAGTCGGCCGTTAACTCTAGAGTACGATAATGAACATTAATGCCCTCTAACGAGGTGTTTTCTATGAAAGGCACATATCACAGGCGCCAAAGTAAAAATACATATTTTCATATTTTACAATGATATTGCGGAATCGCAAGTTTTTATGTTTATTTTTAATGATACATGGAAATCGTTCCAGAAACACGGTTTTGCCCTACATCGCATAAGGTAAAAGATTTTATTAGGTATATGATGTGTTGTGTTGGTTGTGATTGGAATGGGCACTGCTAAACCAAGTTCTTCCAATTCAGAAGCCCGTCAGATCATTGTTATATGACGTCATGATATTTTTGTATGTATGTTACGCACAATCCCCGAAATCGCCCAAATAAAGACACACTTCGCGAATTGGCAAATTCAAAACGCGCAATCCCCGAAATGTCCTTTCATTTCGGCCATTGAGCGTTTAACAAAAACCATTTCGCGGTATGGTAAACACGAAACAGTGACATATCAGGTGTAAAACACCAGGCATGAGGGAAAACTTAACGCAAACTTGATGGGACTTTTTTTATTTGACTATGTGTTACTTAGGATATAAATAATCACGCCATCTGATCTGACTTAGGGGTTAGGCAGCAAGATGTATATTGTTTGTTTTTTAACCGATTTTGATGGAATTTTTATTCGACTCAGCATTACGTAGACTCAAAGTGACAATACAAATAATCACGCCACTTGACATAGGCGGTAGGCAGAAAATTGAATTCGATTGTTTTTTAACCGATTTTGATGGAACTTTTTTTATTCAACTGAGCGTGACATAGACTCAAAGTGGCAATACAAATAATCACGCCACTTGACTTAGGAGGTAGGTAGGAAATTGAATTTCGATTGTTTTTTAACCGATATTTAAGGGACTTTTTTATTCAACTGAGTGTTTTTTTACTTAACGGGAGTCAAACGTTGGATAGAAATAATAACGCTTCCTGACTCAGGGTATGGGTAGAAAATTGATTTCTTACTGTTACCTCGACTCATTGAACAGATTCTAATGTTGAGTAAGTACCCCAGTTTGTATGGAAAACACGCAGTGTCGAACATACTGAAAACGCTTCTCCGCGCGTGTTTTTCATACAAATACAAAGATCAAATAATGAAAAACACGCTTCCGCGCGCGGGCAAGCTGATCCCGCTCCTACGCGCGGAGAAGCGTTTTCAGTATGTTCGACACTGCGTGTTTTCTATACAAACCGGGCGTACCGAAGTCGCCGGCACAGCTAGTAAAAAATAAAATGATTGCTTCACTAGCGTTCGAAAGCCAATAAAATTATCTTTCAAGTGATATACAACATTCTAAAATTTTATTGCATGAAAATTGTAAATAATAATTTAAGCTCGCAAGTATAATTATGATTATGTTTAATATGCACATTTTGACGCGGCTAGTGTGGTAAGGTAAACCGCCATACTGTAGGCCGCCGCTCTGATTTAGTAAATGGGCGCTTTTCCACTAGACGGCACGTCAACAGCAACGGCGACGGCACGGGACGATCACGTGACAATATCTATGGGAATCGATGACATGCCTTGACGGTGCCGTGCCGGCAAGTGGAAAAGCGTGTCATATAATTTCATTGTTTTTCATACATTATCTCACCTACGATATCGTCGACGGTACCGTGCCGTCGCCGTTGCCGTTGACGTGCCGTCTAGTGGAAAAGCGCCCAATGGTATTTTAACGACATTATGGGCGATATACTAAATAAATAAAAATCTAGTAAATAATATTATTATCTAATACGCCATTTGTAAATATTCTTTATATAATTTTCTATGTGTTCTTTCCTGTCCGCGGTTGATATTTTATTTGTTATTTATCTTATTTTACAATTAAATCATGCCTATATTAATAATGTACGTACTTAGTCCATGGTACGTACCTACCTATTTTGTTTTAACGGCCGTCTCAAATAAGAAGAACAAAAAAAAATGTTGTCCGCTAAACATTAATAATGATATTACTTTTCACGCAACATATTCCGCCAGAGATAAACAAAAGCACCTTTATTTTATATCCATTAAATTTTGTAGGGCTACCTACCTTACCTATGTAATGTACTTAGGTACTTTACTTATTCGTTTTAAAAATTACCATGTAGCTTTCCGCGCGCGGTTTTACCCGCGGCTAAAAGAGTTTTCCCGTGGGAATAAGTTTTCTTCCGAGGTAAAAAGTTACCTTTGTCCTTAAGAGGGCTGTTGCACCTTTCCATACAAAAGGCGATAACGGTTCCCACCCCGTAAACATAGGCCCGACTAATCTTTAAGAGATACGCAGAAACTGCGATGACAAAAAATAATTAGTAGACGAGCAATTTCTGATGACATATAAAAATTGAAGGTCAAGAGTACCCAATGTGGAACTTGAAGAGCCCAGCTAATCTATGAAAAATAGAACTGACGACAGGATCAAAATAAGTTCGTCAATACTGTCGTCCTTTTCTGGTACCTGTTGCCACCCCTAGTCATCCACGTGGCGCCGGGTTCCGCTCGCGACCAATCCTACCCTACCCACTCAAACATTATGCACAGGCTTTATTAGAAGAAGCTTTGCTTTCATGAGACGTAATTAGATACATGTAGGTACCTACTTATCGAGTTATACTTGTATAACTTCACGGCTAAGCAAAGCGTCATAGGCATTTATTTATACCAGGTTTAAGGGACAGCGTACCAGACGCGGATAGGGGGCTGCTCAGCAACGAAACTGAACTACTTTCACCAGGAATTTTTTCCGGTGTTTTTTTACTGTCTCATACAAAGTGGCCACCTCGGTCAGACAAGTTGTGTTGAAATGCCTTTTTTTTTTCATTTCCCGGAAGAATTTCCTAATGAAAGTTGTTCAGTTTCGTTGACTGAGCAACCCCTATCAGTTTCTGGTACGCTGTCCCTTACACCCGTTATACTATGTTTTCGCCACACATTTTTAAAATGCAGAAATCATCCTGTATTTGTCTCTGTATTGGTTGTCTGTATTTGTTATAAGTATTATAAACTGAAGCTCTTAGGCTCGTATTTATAAAGCGATCTCAAGATTGAGATCAATATTAAGTTGATAATACAATAGGTATTTGACAGGTCGTTTTGTACTGAAATGACATTTCTGATACAAACTCAAATTCGCTGTCACTCTTGAGAGCTGATTATAAATACGACCCTTTGTCAGCACGCGAGGAAAGATAATCATTATACTCAAGAAATAAGGGACATGACCTCAACTTTTGGTGATTAAGTTTTGTGCCTCTCTGGATGAACACATAGTAAACATACTAGATCATTTTTAGTATTTTTTGTCCTTTTAGATTTTTAGTTTTTTTTTTGTCTGGTTTTTTGGCCTGGGGGTTGGGGACATTAAATTTTGAAGGGGGTAATTTTTTGTTTTGTTCGAAAACCTAGCTGTCATGTGGGGTATCCAATGAAAGGGCGTTTTAAGACGATTCTAAAAATATATAATACAATTATATTACATGTAGCTGTTTTGTATAAAACTAAAAATCACAATCTTTCATTTTTGAAACGTGTCAAGTTTGGGCTGTTTCAGCGTTTTTATATTTTTCACCCTTAAGTTAACCCTCTTATAGGGGATGGAAGTTTGTATGGAAATTCCGTCAATTTTGATGGCAGGATCTTCCAATTTTGTTTTTGGGCTAAAGATTAAAAAGTAATGAACACGTGTTTCAGCGTTTTTGTATCTTCCACCCCTAAGGGGGTTAAATAGGGGATGAAAGTTTGTATTGAAAATCTGACAATTTCAAAGGTAGGAACAGCGCGGGAACTCAATCCCACGGGAAAACTCTTAGCTGCGGGTGAATCCGCGGGGCGGAAAGCTAGTTATGATATATAAGGAAAGTTGTTTCATGGGTAGGTTCAAACCCAGAATTTTGGACAGCTTAATATTTTACTCATGGTATAACGCTACTGGTGTAGTGGTTGGTCTCAAAAGCTCCGTTTGTGCAATATGGGGTATCCTATTGTGCCATCAGGGTAAGCTTTACTTCCTTTATCTACCTGGAAGTTCAAATTACTGTCACCGGAATCTTAACGATTGTAGCTCCATATGATGCTTGGCTCTATAGATACCTTCTAACGGAATCTCGTGCTAAGCGGTTGTGTCTCTGAGACTTACTTGATATCAAAAGCAAACTCATTGCAAAATGAACATACCTAATAAAGGAAAAATAAAGACATGATAAAGGGTAAAACAACGTCATATCCAGAGCAGAGTTTTTCTGAATCTCGCTTCGCTCGAGGTTGGAGCCACGCGCGTGCAAGCAGATATTCACGGGCATTTTTATCTGGCACTGAATTGCAGTAGGTAGCGCCGGCAACAAGGCCGGTTGGTCACACACTCTCCAGTAGTTCGTATAAAAAGATACGTTAAATAACACGAGCGGTTCTTCCCCCCTATGCACGAGTTTCGGTATGCTCGGATTATAAAGTACCTAAGTACATTACATAGGTAAGGTAGGTAGCCCTACAAAATTTAATGGATATAAAATAAAGGTGCTTTTGTTTATCTCTGGCGGAATATGTTGCGTGAAAAGTAATATCATTATTAATGTTTAGCGGACAACATTTTTTTTTGTTCTTCTTATTTGAGACGGCCGTAAAACAAAATAGGTAGGTACGTACCATGGACTAAGTACGTACATTATTAATATAGGCATGATTTAATTGTAAAATAAGATAATAACAAATAAAATATCAACCGCGGACAGGAAAGAACACATAGAAAATTATATAAAGAATATTTACAAATGGCGTATTAGATAATAATATTATTTACTAGATTTTTATTTATTTAGTATATCGCCCATAATGTCGTTAAAATACCATTGGGCGCTTTTCCACTAGACGGCACGTCAACGGCAACGGCGACGGCACGGTACCGTCGACGATATCGTAGGTGAGATAATGTATGAAAAACAATGAAATTATATGACACGCTTTTCCACTTGCCGGCACGGCACCGTCAAGGCATGTCATCGATTCCCATAGATATTGTCACGTGATCGTCCCGTGCCGTCGCCGTTGCTGTTGACGTGCCGTCTAGTGGAAAAGCGCCCATTTACTAAATCAGAGCGGCGGCCTACAGTATGGCGGTTTACCTTACCACACTAGCCGCGTCAAAATGTGCATATTAAACATAATCATAATTATACTTGCGAGCTTAAATTATTATTTACAATTTTCATGCAATAAAATTTTAGAATGTTGTATATCACTTGAAAGATAATTTTATTGGCTTTCGAACGCTAGTGAAGCAATCATTTTATTTTTTACTAGCTGTGCCGGCGACTTCGGTACGCCCGGTTTGTATAGAAAACACGCAGTGTCGAACATACTGAAAACGCTTCTCCGCGCGTAGGAGCGGGATCAGCTTGCCCGCGCGCGGAAGCGTGTTTTTCATTATTTGATCTTTGTATTTGTATGAAAAACACGCGCGGAGAAGCGTTTTCAGTATGTTCGACACTGCGTGTTTTCCATACAAACTGGGGTACTTACTCAACATTAGAATCTGTTCAATGAGTCGAGGTAACAGTAAGAAATCAATTTTCTACCCATACCCTGAGTCAGGAAGCGTTATTATTTCTATCCAACGTTTGACTCCCGTTAAGTAAAAAAAACACTCAGTTGAATAAAAAAAGTCCCTTAAATATCGGTTAAAAAACAATCGAAATTCAATTTCCTACCTACCTCCTAAGTCAAGTGGCGTGATTATTTGTATTGCCACTTTGAGTCTATGTCACGCTCAGTTGAATAAAAAAAGTTCCATCAAAATCGGTTAAAAAACAATCGAATTCAATTTTCTGCCTACCGCCTATGTCAAGTGGCGTGATTATTTGTATTGTCACTTTGAGTCTACGTAATGCTGAGTCGAATAAAAATTCCATCAAAATCGGTTAAAAAACAAACAATATACATCTTGCTGCCTAACCCCTAAGTCAGATCAGATGGCGTGATTATTTATATCCTAAGTAACACATAGTCAAATAAAAAAAGTCCCATCAAGTTTGCGTTAAGTTTTCCCTCATGCCTGGTGTTTTACACCTGATATGTCACTGTTTCGTGTTTACCATACCGCGAAATGGTTTTTGTTAAACGCTCAATGGCCGAAATGAAAGGACATTTCGGGGATTGCGCGTTTTGAATTTGCCAATTCGCGAAGTGTGTCTTTATTTGGGCGATTTCGGGGATTGTGCGTAACATACATACAAAAATATCATGACGTCATATAACAATGATCTGACGGGCTTCTGAATTGGAAGAACTTGGTTTAGCAGTGCCCATTCCAATCACAACCAACACAACACATCATATACCTAATAAAATCTTTTACCTTATGCGATGTAGGGCAAAACCGTGTTTCTGGAACGATTTCCATGTATCATTAAAAATAAACATAAAAACTTGCGATTCCGCAATATCATTGTAAAATATGAAAATATGTATTTTTACTTTGGCGCCTGTGATATGTGCCTTTCATAGAAAACACCTCGTTAGAGGGCATTAATGTTCATTATCGTACTCTAGAGTTAACGGCCGACTTACTTGGGGACCGAAAAGCTTTTTCTGAACAAGTGGAAGAAAAAAGTATTGAGTATTGAAATATATTTTCTGGTAATATATTTCTGCGTAGAACGGAAACAATTTATGGGATTAGCGGGTTTAGACCTTATTGGCAACACATATGAACCGAAAAATCTGTGCAGCTGTCACGTCGCCACTGTAGCTATTGCTACTATCGCTGCCAGTGATTCGAGTGTTTCAAAAATACGGCTTCTGAGACAAATTATTATCTTTTCCTCTTGCTTGGCCTCTGTTTGCATAAAATTTGTATGTGATCAGAGGTCAAAACTCTGGATGACGTGGATCGACCATTTTACTTTTCCTCTTGCTTTGCCTCTGTTTGCATACAATTTGTGTGTGACCATAGGTCAAAACTCTGGATGACGCGAGTTTAAAATTTTTTACCCATCCCAAAAAGTGCACAACGCTGCTAAAGAAGTCACTTCAAAACATTAGACCTCCCAAACAAAATTTTATAGGTGATCCAACTTTTAATCATATTTCGAGGAAAGTTACTCAGAAAAGATGTTTAGTTTCATGAGCAGAATACACTCTTAAATTACCTTAGTACCTACCTATATAGCTATTTTGTAAAACTATAGAAACAATCAGCATCGCTTGCAATAAAAACAATGTGTACATCCGCGGAGCAAAGATAATAACACGCAAATATTGTGGGCGACAATGAAGTTAATTTATTCCAACTAGAAACCTACTCCATAGTATGAATAAATAAACACGGCGCGTATTAAAATGTGCACATGAGATACGTTACTATTATAGCTATGGACATAAGAGCACAGGTGTACCAGAGGGCCTACCATCGCTGTTAGGAGGCACTACACCATACAGACTAACTACATGATTTTCTCATCAATCGCTATAAATATGCAACTACATTATTTGTTCTTTGACTAACATGATCTGTTGATAAACAGATGCAC
>JARACY010005742.1:0-20465 GCA_029255725.1 Scrobipalpa atriplicella | reverse complement strand
TCAAAGGTCCCTTGAATCTGTAAAAGAATCATACTTTTAAATCCTCGCAATCAAAAGATATGAACGTTTGTTTGATAATTTGCACGGGAATCGAAAACTAAAAGTATACTTTTTGTGTGATCTAACTAAAAATATGTGGTTTTTGCATTTTTTCATTTGATTGTGCTAAGAGACATTGCTTCTTGCCAAATTTCAAGATCCTAGGTCACCGGAAAGTACCCCATAGGTTTTATGCCCTTCCCAAGAAGCAAAAATTCCCATTGACCTATCATGAAATTTAGAGAAAAGCAGTGTCTAATACCACAATCAAAGGAAAAAATCAGAAAACTGTAAATTTGTTCATACGTCACAAAAAAAAAAGGTTTTTTGTCATAACAAACTTATAAATGCAGTCCTCTCCCTATATCTAGTATGGGGACAACAGAAAAGTTAAGTTTGTTCTTTAGTCCAGTTCATATTTTTGTGTGAAAAAAGTCTCGGTGCTCGAGGGAGGGTTCTATATTCGCTTTGAATACCCCCAAGTTGGTACGGAAGCCTCGGTGAGCGAGCCCGACTCGAACTTGACCGGTTTTTATTACGGTATATTATCCCAATTTGTAAATAATTTGGTTGTGAGTTTTAATCGACCGTCTTCTAACCATTGTAACTTTTTACCTATAAGACATACCTATTAAAATTATTTCCTAACAGAAGATAAAAGGTTATATATATATTTTTATACTTGATTTTATTTTTGCAGTATGCCATACAATGAAGCAGTTGTGCACGAATGCGTCAGACATTTCATGGGGCGTACATTCGGTGTACCTCACAGGGCACTGAAGAACACCATGTTAGCCGGTTATAATATACCAGAGGTAATCTACAACGAGTAATAGAAAAGGTATGCACCTTGAAGGATGGGAATTTATAAAAAAGTAAATGTTGTTATTTATTATTGTCATTACAAATGCATCAGCACATTTTAGTATGGGAAGTCATTTTTATGTTCGTGTTTCGAATCCCACCACGTACCAATGTGTTTTTCAATTTTCGAATTTCATATATTGTACGTGTATTCGGTGCTTCTACGTGATGACGGAAAACATCGTGAGGAAAGCTGCAAACACCTACGAAGAAATTCAAAGGCTGTGTGTGAAGTTGACCAATCCGTGCTGGGCCAACGTTGTCGATTAAGGCCCGATCGCCCTAAATTCAGGGTGTCCTCGTGCCCCTCAGTTGGGACGAATATGAGCTGATGATGGATGATGATACAGGATATAACAGAAAGGGTATTTTATATTTGTGAAACTAATAGGTACTTAAATAGTAAAAAAAACAGAAAGGGGTAAACCTGTGCACCCTGAAGGATGTGAATCTGCTCATGAAACTGAACAACTTTTCCCAATCCAAGAACATCGGTCGAAACACGAACATAAAAATGACTTCCCATACTAAAATGTGCTGATGCATTTGTAATGACAATAATAAATAACAACATTTACTTTTTTATAAATTCCCATCCTTCAAGGTGCATACCTTTTCTATTACTCGTTGTAGATTACCTCTGGTATATTATAACCGGCTAACATGGTGTTCTTCAGTGCCCTGTGAGGTACACCGAATGTACGCCCCATGAAATGTCTGACGCATTCGTGCACAACTGCTTCATTGTATGGCATACTGCAAAAATAAAATCAAGTATAAAAATATATATATAACCTTTTATCTTCTGTTAGGAAATAATTTTAATAGGTATGTCTTATAGGTAAAAAGTTACAATGGTTAGAAGACGGTCGATTAAAACTCACAACCAAATTATTTACAAATTGGGATAATATACCGTAATAAAAACCGGTCAAGTTCGAGTCGGGCTCGCTCACCGAGGCTTCCGTACCAACTTGGGGGTATTCAAAGCGAATATAGAACCCTCCCTCGAGCACCGAGACTTTTTTCACACAAAAATATGAACTGGACTAAAGAACAAACTTAACTTTTCTGTTGTCCCCATACTAGATATAGGGAGAGGACTGCATTTATAAGTTTGTTATGACAAAAAACCTTTTTTTTTTGTGACGTATGAACAAATTTACAGTTTTCTGATTTTTTCCTTTGATTGTGGTATTAGACACTGCTTTTCTCTAAATTTCATGATAGGTCAATGGGAATTTTTGCTTCTTGGGAAGGGCATAAAACCTATGGGGTACTTTCCGGTGACCTAGGATCTTGAAATTTGGCAAGAAGCAATGTCTCTTAGCACAATCAAATGAAAAAATGCAAAAACCACATATTTTTAGTTAGATCACACAAAAAGTATACTTTTAGTTTTCGATTCCCGTGCAAATTATCAAACAAACGTTCATATCTTTTGATTGCGAGGATTTAAAAGTATGATTCTTTTACAGATTCAAGGGACCTTTGACCTGAGTATTTCAACTTGATATATTCACGCATTTCTAAAAAAAAAGGGGTGGTGACAGACAGACAGACGGACAACCGAGTGATCCTATATGGGTTCCTTTTTACCTTTTGAGGTACGGAACCCTAATAAATGAATGAATAAAATAAAATCATTGCTGAGTTTATTGTATTTTTTTGTGCATCTGGACATCTGTGCATCGAATGATGAGATTTCGTCACAAAGCTCCTCGTCTTTCGAATTTCCATCGAAATTTCACATGAGTGACCACTACAGAATCCACACACAACAAAGTATTTTAGGCTAGATTACTGCCGAAACTTAGATATTTATTCGGCCGCAACACTTGTACTCTGAAATCATTTATTGCTTCAAAGTAAGGGCAAACTCCTGTATAGAATAAACCAGTACAGCTCTATTCTGTGGAATGCTATATTATGAATTATGATGCTTAGTTGTTGGCGTTAACTCAACAGGGTGGAATGTTCAGACCGCTCCTCTAAATACTGGAGATAACAAATTTAACTCAAAGGAAACATTCCACCCTGTATACTCGTACTTACTTTATACGGTCGTCCAGGCTTGGCATTCTATTTCTGCCAACAACTCGATCGATTTCTTCCTGTGCCTTCTTTTGAACATGCTGCTCTCGTACCATGTAGCTAAAGCAGAAACTCATGCTTTTACTAGTGGTTTCTGTCCCAGCCATAAACATATCCATACACATTGCCACTAATTGATTTTCAGAATAAGTATCCACTTCACCGTTCTGATATAACACCCTCAAATAAACATCCATGAAATCTTTGTCTTCTTTCTCGGGGTCAAAGTTCTCTTTATGCCTCGCGATTTCCTCTCGTAAAAACCGCCAGATCCTTTTGTGAATACGCATGAAGTCTTTGTAGCCTGACGCTCTTGGTGCAATGATGCTGAGGATCGGAAAATGGCTGAACACGGCTCCTACCATATCTACAGCTTTGAACAAGTCAAATAGAAGTGCTTGCAGGATTTGCATTTGGGGATCAAACGCTTCGTAACGCAGTCCAGCCATCATTGTCCACAATGTGTTGAGTATGTACGTGTTGAAAAAGTTATGCATTTGAACGATACCAAATCCGTTGTTGTTCATATCAACGATTGTCATGACGTCTTTGATCATGTGCACTGCTTCTGATTGGGCAATATCTGCCATTCCTCTGCGCCCGAAGCCAAACTCTTTTAGATGTTTTATCAAAAACCTTCGTTGTTCTTTCCATAGTTCACCGTCTGTGATGAGAACTCCCCTTCTCTGGCCCCATGTTCTGGTTTGGTAAAATATTCCTTTTGGTCTTCCATCTATATCTTCGTTAAAGAGCATCTCTTTATTAGCTTCTAATGTGTTCACCATGACCATTCTGTCTTTTCCGATCCGGATGCCGAGCACCGGACCATTTTTGCAGTATTTATCAGAGAGTTCTTTGACGGCTTTGTAAAGGTAACCCGTTTTTTCGCGTAATCTAGAGACTTCGATAGCACATCCAAAAATAGGGATCCACCTGGGACCAGGTGGAAAGTTCCTCGGCTTGATAGTATCCAGATAGAGGAATAAGCAGATCGCTACCAGTACGGATAGCGCTGCTAACCACATCTGTAACAAAATAGTGTTATGTTATTTATTACATTACTTTTCTGGATATGAACACGTCTCCCAGAGGCCAGCAGTAAGCTACGCATAGTCCGATTTCATCAGATTTAGGATAGTAAGGATCGGTAGGTCTAGACAATGGGCCTGGGATTTACGTTCTGACGCTGGATCTTCCACTACACTATAACCAGTTTTTCACTTAAAACGGTGTATATTATACCGGTATACCTGTAATTTTCTGCCTTAAACGAATAAATTGAAAGCGACGGCAGTTATGTAGTCGGAGGACTTATTTCATATGAGCCTTGAGAACCTGGCAGTATAGATAGACGGAGGACTTGTAATTATTATGAACCACACTACGCAAGCTACCTCTGAGCAAAATTAAGAGAAAGATAAACACGTGCATAAAATATAAGGCGCTTAGAATGTTACTGCTTGCTGTACCTAATCGTTAGTTACCTCATGACATGAATGAGTAACGCTTTACTTGTCTTTGTGCATAAGGCCCGTATTTATAGGTATAATTAAGTCGTGAGATTTAAAGCGAGTTTGAGTTCGTTTCAGAAATCCATCAATCGTGTGATCGCTTCATACGTGCCCTATACCACGTGCTCTTGTGTGCGTAACTACAGGTTTACTATCGAAATCACGCATACAAAGGCAATGTGCATGTAGGTACAAACTATGGCTAAGCGGTAGCCGACAGTGCAATACACTATTTATTTATTTATTTTATTGTAACATCTTTTAAATTGAACATTTTAGGCTTAAAATTTAAAAGACAATTATAGGTGTTCACATCATTCTTATAGAAATACAACAGTATGAAAATTTAGTTGTTCTACCTATTTTAGTTTATAACTAGATGTTCACTATGTTCGGTTGCCCGAAAAGAGAATCAGCTGGAACATTCTAACTAATTTTTTTTATCGCTTTCATTCACAATATCGGTGACCACCGCGAAGCGACGACGCGGCGGGAAGCTGCTTGAAGATGCATCATTTGTGCTTCCCGGTGTGAACTGACTCTAACAGCAAGGTTAAGCGTGACGACCAGGCGATTACATACAAATAGGAGCATCTGCTCCCATGCTAGTCTGGGAGTGATAGAAAAACATACAATGTGCCAGCTGCATCTCCTCCCGGGCATGCTGTAAAAATCAATTCGAGGGTTTCAGAATTGTTATTTAGGCGATGGGCTGACAACCTGCCACTTTAGCAATAGGTGTGCAGATCAATCTAGAATAACCCTCAAAATGACGTGGCGTAACGACCTTTTTGTTTAGGTCGTTTACGCTCTGCCTACCCCATTAGGGATAAAGGCGTGATTTTATTGAAAGTAGGAGCACCTACCAATACAGTACTCTCATTTCCAAATGCAGTACTGGAATAGCGAGGAAATAAACCAGTTACAAGTCCAGTCGAGCGTTGTATTACGCAGAATTACGTTAGCGAACTAATTATTATACGTTCTACAACGTAATATTATGGAACACAATGTTAAAGGTTCTTCTATGCCGGACTGATAGTACCAGATACTGATGCTGATTCAAAAACAAACAAACCATATCGGTCATTTTCTGTCTAGAGTGAACAGAAATGGACAGCACTATAGATAATTACTTTTTGCTAAAACTTTATACCGTATAGCGTTAACAAGCACTAAAGTACTCTGCATTTTGTACTTGGGGCCTTTGAGGCACTTCGGGAACTTGAGCACTTTGGGTATTGGATTGGAGCACTTAGGGGCACTGGGACCATTTGGGTCACAGAGGCACATGAAACACTGGTGGCGCAAAGGGCACTAGGATCACTAGGACTAGGCCAGGGTATTTGGGATACAGGTGGCACTGGTTGGGCGCACCGAGGTCTCTGGGGGCACTTGGAGCACTTGGGGTACCTGAGGCACTAGAGACATTGTGTGCCCTTTGGGCATTTGGGCCGTTGAGAGCACTTGGGGACCAGTGTCACTGGGGACTTTGCGTATTGGTGGCAATGGCTGGTGGCACTTACTGACAGGACACTGACAGGATTATAATAAAATCCGCAAGACAGAAAATCACAGGCATATTTTATTTTAGTTATGACTAGCTTTTTCGCCGCATTGCCACCCGTGGCTGAATGAGATTTCTTGATAGATTCCCGCGGATGTGTTTGAGTTTATTCGTTACAAAAATACATAGATATGTCACCGTAACATTGCATAAACCTTTAGATCATAATCTATCTTAGGAAATTTATAAACTAACCTAACCTACCGAAAGTTTAAAAACTGACGAGTGAGTTTGTAAACTAACAGTTTTGTTACAATTTTACGCTATACAAAAATACTAATCTTTCCTCTAAATTATATTAGTAGGTATAATGTGCTAAGATGGAGACCTCGGATGGAGACCATTGATAATAAAACATTTCATAAAGAACTCGCCGGGCATTTTTTTATCTACTTAGGTATTGTTCGCATAATGAATTTGAGCGTTGTTTCATCTCGCGACTGCCGCTTTGCCATAGGTAGGTACTTGTGTATGTACAAATACAAATACAAATACAAAATACTTTATTTCCACAAAAACAAATTACAGAGACAATAGACACATGTACATGTGTATCCGCACGCACATTGCCTTACGAGTTCGCCATAGTTGAGTGTGTAGTTACGCCACGTCATGCACAAAAGAGCGCGTATTCGTATCCGTACGCACAGCTACAAGTATGGCCGAGCGGTAGTCGTGAGATAAAACAACAGAACTAATAGGTACCTACTATAGGTAAAAAAAATATATTTAATGCAAGTACTTATTAAAATTCAGTTGATATGTAATAGAAAAGTGCCTAAATTAAAACGATCTGTAAACATCCAATGGTCATAACACAGGCTTCGTTTGAATGCTTAGCATGATCATTGGTTGTATTTTTGAAAACAAATGTAGCGTTATTTTAAATGAAGTCCTGTACATAAGTATTGCAATTAGAAATGTAAATTAATTTTTGACCCAATAAATTATTCTTATTCTTATTCTACTAAGTACTGCCCTAAGGGGTCAACGCGCGCAAGAACGCAATGGTTATCTACCTTCACAATTTCATGAAAATCTTGTCTCATAAGTATAGGTAGGTACATAATATTATATGCATATATCCCATACCACACCTATGTTTTTGTAAAATTTATTTTATTATTATAAAGGGTGTAAAGAACAGCACCCCACAAATTGATAAACATACAAATCTAAACGAGGTGGTAATTTTGTACGGAGGAGAAGTCATTTATCATCCCTGAAAGAGCGTCTTCGTAAAAGTTTTTCAGTAATTGAGCAACCACTATCAGTTTTCGAGATGGCTCTTACACACTGTATTGCTAATTATAATGAATAGTTAAGACGTCTCACCTTCAAGTATATCGCAACTGCAGCGCCTTTTCTTCCACACCTTTATAATACAGGGTCCCACACTATCATGTACGGATGGTTCGGTCTGCGGGCTTTCACTGGCTGACTAACGGAAGTGGGCTGGCTATTATGCCAACCCCGCCAGGCAACTCTGATGTAAGTCTAGGAATATAAACTAGCTTTCCGGCCCGCGGTTTTACACGCGGCCTCTTTGGTTTTTTCTTGTGGTATTGATTATGTCAAACGTAACCTATAAATCATCTCCCTAGCCTTATCCCGTATCTCACGGGGTAAGCTACTTAATCTAGGTGATTGAACGAGGGTACTGGTTTTTACACAAAGCGACTGCCATCTGACCTCCGCAACCCAGAAGGGAAACCAGACCCAATCCTAAATTAGGTCAGAGTTTTCAAGCCGCCAATGCTTAGCACTGGCCTCTGACGTGGCTTAACGACTAAATCTACGGTATTAAACGATATTAACCGGGACCAACGGTTTAACGGGCCTTCCGAAGCACGGAAAAATTGTCGAATAAACATACATATGAAATTCGAAAACCGAAAACACATTGGTAGTGGGGCCCGCTCGGGAGGCAGCGGCCCTATCCACTACACCATCGGGCTCCTCGTAACCTATAAATACCATCAGGATTATCTACTGCCTTCTTCTTACATTGCTATCTGTTCGTGGAGAGCACGACATAACTAAATCTTAACCACTGATTAGAGAAAGTCGCTGGCGCTAGCTCCATTTACTCTTCTGTGATCTTAACCAAAATTGTTAAGGCTCCTACACACTATGCCGCCGGCATAACAAAACTTCACCCTGTAATACTACTACTCACTTACAATTGGAAACATAACATTCGCATTCGACGTCGTAAAATTGTACCGTACCGAGCAATCAGGACATGGTCAGGAAGTCCCGCGTTTAACACTCGTCTTGTGCAGGATCATGGGACTTCGCGTACGGTTTCTACGGTCCCTTTATTCTAGGTTATCGTTCTTCTTTTGATAACAAGAGCCGGAGCAGTATTTTATAAACAAGGCTCCTTTTTAGGACTTGTAGCGGTATTAGAAAAACACACTTTGTGAAAGGGGATGTCACATTTTTGTATGGCGACGCATAATTTTATTTATTAACTTTTATTTATTAGCTGTACCCGCGACTTCGTACGCCCGGTTTGTATGGAAAACACGCAGTGTCGAACATACTGAAATGCTTCTCCGCGCGTAGGATAGGAGCGGGATCTGCTAGTATTTATTAATGTCTTGGCGCATGATTAAACCACAACCTTTCGATTCTACACACAAATAGAAATAAAAATTAGGTATCAAATACAAAAAAATTCATGAATATTTTCAAATATTGTCCCTCCCTCGTAATTTTTCATCAGTTAGTAATATTTGTGTGGATATATTTTTCCCTATAATAGTACATTACTTTAGAAGCCAAAAATAAAGCAATGTATGGTCGAGTAAATTTGGAAGGCCGAGACGCAGTCGAGGATTCATTCATTATAGAAAACCGGCCTAACATGTAACAGTCAGATTCTACTATACAACATGTAATAGAAAGGGTATACGCATCGTGAAATGTGTGAATCTAACCATGAAACTGAACAAGTTTCCCTAAGGAACATAGGTCGAAATACGAAATAAAAAAAACGACTTCCCATACTATAAATGTGCAAACAGCTGATGCATTTTGTATGGAAGATCAAATTTATTTTTTCGTTTTTCGACTATGTTATTATTAAACGATAAACAACTGTTATTCATATTGAATATTTGACACGGCTTACTTGTTTTTTGTGAGACAAGGCTTGTGCCTCGATGTTTCGACCATATACGATGGTCATCCTCAGGAGCTCAAGCCTTAATTGTCTCACAACAAACAAGTAAGCCGTGTCAAATATTCAATACGTTTTTCGACCTATGTTCCTTAGGGAAAGTTGTTCAGTTTCATGGGTAGACACCTTTCTTGATGCATATACCCTTTTTGTTACACGTTGTAGAATCCTTCGCTTCGCTCTGAATTCAAAATCACACCTTCGAGGAACAAAATCTTGTTTTGGCCCCATGTAACACAAATAACTATAGGTTTAGTCACACACACAATTATATTTTTTTGTCCCCCCTCCCTCCCTCACTTGGATGGAAATGGGGCCAAAAATAAAACCTACTTTCGATTTTTTTCATTTCCAAATTCGCGTCAATATATCTTCATACTAAACATGCTAATAAGTGAAAAACTGAGATTTTTATTGGGGTGGGAAATACAGACGGACAGACAGACTTGACGAAATGATTAGGGTTGATAAAATGGAGTTTAATATTTTCGCTAATAGGTACTCATATACACAGCTAGGTACAACATACGTAATCATTATCAATATACAGCACAGCCAGCTATGCTATGCTATGCTATGCCTCACTTAGACAGGAAAAGTATTGTATGTATGTGTATCTATCTTTGTATAGGTATACCTAAAAAACATTAGGTATGTAAAATATCGTCCAGGAGCGTGTCGGACACGCCCATATGTAGGGTTCCGTAGTTATGTATTTACCTTAAACAAGAAAATAAATTTTCCATACAAAGATGCTCTCCTCATCTGCAATTTTGTATGGAGAAGGCAAAATTTTATTTCGAGTTATTTATTTTTGTGCTTTGCGAATGTCGTTTGCTAAACATGTGGTTTAAAGGAACGCAGTACTTTTTTACACCCTGTATTATCTATTCGGAACTAAGACACCTACGAAACCCCAAAAAAAGTTGTTGTGCAGGTTATACCGCGCGCCGGTTGTGTTATGTAGTCACATAGTCATGTGACCTTGGTTTTTTGTCCAAATAACGATCTCTTCGAGGTCAAGATCAAACATTTCGCGAAACAAACCCGTCTTAGTATCAGTAATATTGATATACGGGGTGTAAGGGACAGCATACCAGAAACTCATGGGGGTTGCTCAGTCAACGAAATTGAACAACTTTTACCAGGAGAATCTTTCAGGAATTATGAAAAAAAAAACTTTCCCATACAATGTGACCACCTACCTCGATCAGTTCAGACAATTTGTATGGGGGTATTCCACGGGGGGGTGTCGGGCACGTTACGTAGTTTTTTCAATAAAACTAAATTGAATATTTTTTGTAATACGCAGACTATAAAGCAATACCTAGTTATGTAATAAAAAATGCGTTTTTAAATAAAAGATTTTTTTTTTTAAACTACAACGAAAAAACGACGTAACTTACCCGACATTTTCGTGGAATGCCCCCTATGGAAAAGCCAAAAAAAAAAAATTTCCTAAAAGAATTTCCTTGTGAAAGTTGACTGAGCAACTCCATATTAATTAGGAAACTGAGCTGTCCCTTACACCCGATATTAATCCCAGAGTAGGAACTGTTTTGCAGGGACAGTTTGTTATAAAAGCACCTCTGAAGGTCTCCTGTAAGGTAGAGTCTGTGCGAAAAGAGAACAGGCTTAGAATCGGAGAGCGCACATTTGTATTAACTATCCCACGGCTGGTTGCGTGGGGTTTATGCCTAGGTCTTTGACCTAAAACCTCCAAAATTTAACGTAGAAGGTTACTGTTAAAGACTTGGGCATAATCCCCACACGACCAAGCGACAGTTAATTAAATACAAATGCGCGTCCTCAAATTCCATGCCTGTTCTCTTTTCGCACAGACTCTAGGTTAGTTTCGTTTTTAAGTATTAAACGGCAAGACCAAAGTTCACCAAAAAAAAATTGTGCATATAATCAAGTGCAACAGGTCACTAATTAAAATAGGTTTTGTTTGAAAATATAAACAAAAAATAAAACAACGAAAATATGATTTTGCGTCAATCAATGGTTTTCTGGAAAATTGGCTATACAGGCAAAAAAAAGTAATGCGTTCCTTTAAACCACATGTTCTACTAATGATACTAAACAACTTCCGCAAAGCAAAAATATCACGAAAAAAAATTGCCTTTTGCATACAAAAGATACTCCCCGGGATCTGCAGTTTTGTATGGACGAAGCAAAATTTTATTTCGTGCTAAAAATTTTCCCGCCGGGTAATAAATGTTACAAAGACAAAAAGTTAATGGGAAACATAGTCCTAGTGTCAAAATGTACAAATGTCTTAATGTACCTGAACGTGCAAATGACAAAAAATAATTGTGATATAATGCGTAGGAGTCTAATTGTTTAATTGTCAAAATGTACAAAAGACAAAACATGACTGTGCTATAATGCAACTGCCAGAATTCGAACCCGCAACCCTGGGCTTCGAAGGTAGGATCACTAACGACTGAGCATACATACACCTATCCTATCTGCTACTGTCAAACTTGAAATCGCAATATCTCGAAAACTAACGATCCTAGAGTACTGGTGTTGGACAAAATGATAGGTCTCGACAAGATCTACATTTCAGATGACAGCTGTCAAACTTGAAATGCTTATATCTCGGAAACTATCGATCTTAGAGTGCTGGTGTGTAGGGTCAAATGAAAGGTCTCGACAAGATGTATATTTCAGATGAGAGCTGTCAAACTTGAAATGGTTATATCTCAGAAACTATTGATCCTAGAGTACTGGTGTGTAGGGACAAATGATAGGTCTCGATGAGATCTTTAATTCGGATGACAGCTGTCAAACTTAAAACGGTTATATCTCGAAAACTATCGATCCTAGAGTATTGGTGTGTAGGGTCAAATGATGGGTCTTGACGAGATCTACATTTCAGATGACAGCTGTCAAAAATGAAACGGTTATCCGAAATTTAGATCTCATCGAGTCCTATAATTTGTCCCTACACACCAGTACTCTAGGATTGATAGTTTTTGAGATGTTGCCATTTCTAGTTTGACAGCTGTCATCTGAAATGTAGATCTCGTCGAGACCTATCATTTGTCCATACACACCAGTACTCTAGGATTGATAGTTTTCAACATATTGGCATTTCAAATTTGACAGCTGTCATCCGAAATAAAGATCTTGTCTAGATCAGACAGTATTAGCCGGAAAGAAGTCATGGTCCAATTTAACACCTGGGCCATCTACGTCCGTGGTGTAAAAAGGCTCTTATTGTGCATTACAGCGTTAATGTATTTTGGCGGTATTTGGTCATAATGACATTTTGGCACTTAGTGAATTTGAACAATTGAACATTACAGCTTTAATGTATTCTATCATAGCAGCATTTAGGCAATATGACATTTTGGCACTAGGCAGTTTGTACATTTTGACACTAGGACTATGTTTCCCATTAACTTTTTGTCTTTGTAACATTTATTACCCGGCGGGAAAATTTCCCTGTGCTTTGGGAAATTTTGTGTTTGGTATCATCAGTAGAACATGTGGTTTAAAGGAACGCAGTTCTTTATTTTACACCCTGTATTATTCCTGATCTCTTATTTTGTATTTGGTTGGTAGGTACATAAGGCGAGAGTTGCGTGGGATGAGAAGTACGTGATAAGAGCGACGAGAGGGACAATTTTTAAAGTGAATATACAACTACATAATTCTGTGAATGTTTCAAGCGTCTATCTATTGCCTTTATTATTTACTATCAACAATCAACAAGGTGTAAACATTTCAACTGTCTAGCTATCACGTTTCATGATCATGAGATACCATGAGATACAGCTTGGTAACAGACAGACGGTCAGACAGACAGATTGCACAGAATATATAAGGTCCTTTTAAATGGGAAATTTTAAATTGCACCTTTAAACAAAATTTCTCCACTAAATAACCTACTGCTTATCAAATAAATGACTGTAGGTACTACAAATTAACTACTTGATTACCTAAAAATGTTCTACTAAAAAATGTTAAAAATTGATCAAAATCTGATTACCTATTTAATCTAATTTACAACAAAAATCTAGTTCAAACCACAGATAAAAGCATTTTAAAACAAAATAATTCACCGTAAAACAAAAATGTTCTGCAAACTAAATTATCCAATATTACAACGGAATTTCCGAAATAAAATTTTCTAAGCATAATTTTTGAGGTTACATTCTTCGAGTTTTGCTTGACGCCAGGTTAGGTTAGACTATAATATACCTACCTACCTAGTGACCACAGCGCACAAGCCGAGCAAGCGCAGCGAGTGATTGAGCGAGCATTGTGGTAGATATCCAAATCACCCACAGTATGTTTCTTTAGCGATTTTTTATAGTATAGGAGTTATGACTATTTTTAGTTATTTTCGTGAATTGAGTGGCTTCTTTATTTTATATTTTTATTGGGTGATTTTAACACCTCCTGTCTGATATTAATACATTTTTTTTTGCTTTGGTCATCAATACTAATTTTCATGCATCTACCCAACCAACCATCTATAGTAGGTAGGGTAGACCGGGGTCAATTGAAACAAGTCACGATTGAAACAACGTGAAATTCTCGAAAACCATAATATTTACGCGAGTGATGCTAGACACAAAACATGCCGACGGCCATGACGCCATTTTGGACCAGTACCGCTCGAGCGAGCGAGGGACGTAGTTGTGTGGAGGGCCCTTTAACTGATTTCGCGCCAAAAAGTACGTATTCACGATATCATGTATTCTTGTTTAGCTTTTTTCACCCTTGTTTTGTCATTGTTTTCTTGATTAGATTTGATTCTTTGTTCATCTATGATTGTGTTTATAATTGTGGTTTAGCGTTAAAGCCGGTGTAAAATGTATTTTTTTACCTTGAAATCAGAAAAAGCCCGATGGGGACAGTTGCAACAATATGCCTGTGGACAGTTGAAACGTTTCAATCGTCCCGGTGTTTCAACTGTCCCCAAAAAATATAATAAACACAATCATAGGTGGACACTGGGCAGATTTGAGTGAAAATTAGCACAGCTACCTACACTACTACCCTACTAATGTACATTATGTTTCAGATGCCTAGAAAAAGAAAACATCTCACTGACAGAAATTCCAAGGACATCTTTGCTTATCGTCAGGCATATGAAGAGGTTCTGTCAGGAAAGTCTTTTCTTAGATTCAAAATTCTATGGAAAGATGACTTATAAGGTCATCTTAAAAGTACAAAATGTACATTTATGTATGTGTGCGTGGCTGCTGCCACCCCACCTTTTTTTAATATGCCAGCACATCACAATTCACAACACAAAACATCAGTCATTTAACTCGTGTCCCTAGCCTCATAAGTAAAAAAAAATATTGTTACAATTGAAACATTGTTTTGATTGAAACAATCACTTTAGTATGAAAAATAGAAATTGGATTTTACTGCAATTATATTCTGTTTCTGCATAATATTACACTAAAACTGTATAGTTTATGTTAAATGAAACAAAATAGTGTGACTAAAATCTCTGTACGTCATTAACTTTAAGAAATATTGTCATACATATCATCTCAGATATTTTTGCATCATTAAATTACGAAATGTTTGTACTGAGCTTACCAAACTTTCTTGATCTATTATAACGTTGTCGAGAATACGAACATGATTGAAGCTGAATACAAATCTTCTATTGTTCGAAAGATATTTGGTTGTTTCATTCGACCCCATGTGCCGTTTCAATTAACCCCAGTATGGGGTCAGTTGAACCATATTTCCGTGTCACCTTTGAAAGTTTATAGCACCTAAACCGTATGAGTTAGAGTTGTACATAATATTTAATTTTGGAGCCAAATTATGATCCTTTAAGTTATATACAAGCTTGGTTTACCCACTCTATAAATAACTGCACTACATGCATGTGAAGTGAAATTGTTTCAATTGACCCCGGGCTACCCTACCACAGTCAGTAGATGCGGCTAAGTTGTGAATTCCGGCGGGCTATAAATCCTATTCGCGGCGATTGTCAGGGGTTACGGAGGTTAATCTAAATAATTTCGCGGGGAAACTTGACCTAAAAAGTAAACCGTGAGTGAATATCGACTGATCATCCCCAAACTGTGTCAATTTTGTTATCCTCTAGGTAGGCTAGGTATCGGGGTACGATCAAAGTGGAACTGAGTGGAATGAACATTACCTACATGCGCTTTCTTTATAATTTGGAAATCGACAGTTAAAAATAATGACGATAAATCTTATCAAAATCTTACTAGGGACACGATCCCTAGACGGGGTCTCTAGGTCTCAGGACGAAAAAAGAGAAAGGCACATGCGATCTCTCTGTTCGTCATTCACTCTGTACTCTGTGCGCTAGGATACGCGCGGGCAATCGCGGGGGTGGAGTACGGCCGGGGGAGGGAGGGGACGCGGTCAAATCAGTCGCGCGCGTGATTCCAAGGCGTAAAGACGTGTGTAGTGTAAGGGACGAGCGGCGGCACATGTAACGATGGACGTGCTGCCGAGCGGTAATCTTTTCCGCGAGTTGCAGGACGTGACAGACACCGGCTACTTCGAATGGAAGCTGTCGCTGGAGGATTATTGGCAGCAGGTGAGTCGAGTGCTAAGCGAAACCTGCCGGCGTGCTGCGAACGTGCTGAGCGCATTATTGTTTAACAATTTGGAGAGTCGAGTTGGAGTCACTGTCAGTGGCGTAGGGTAGCGGCGCGCTTGCGTGCCGTTCCCGCGGCCCGCGGTCGATTCCCAACGTTACTCGACTTTCTGTGGACTTAACCGAAATAATTCTTGAGGCTGTGTTGTATTTTTGAACATGCCTCTGCTGTGCGTCGTGTTGTACCTACATCATCGCGCGTCCAGTTTACATTCATTTGTATTTGAACGGGCTTACGTCATGCCTAAAAATATCCCAGTAACGTTAAGAGGTTTGGGTTTATTGATATCGCGGTTGGTTTATGAAGTTTCCTGAGTGTGCTAGATTAATAAGGGTCTGGATTCGATTCCCGACGAGGCCCATTGATGTTTGAATCGCCTACGCGCTACGTTCTCGCTCGTTCGGTTGAATGCATGTATAAATTCCTTAACGTCTCGAATGGCTTGGCTTCTGTTGTGTGCGTTAGTTAGTCATCCTATTTGCTAGTTTGTAAGTTGTTGATATCGTTTCAAAGAAGATCGGTAGTACAAACATTCACATTACCTAGCTTTGTTTATCTTGCAATAGGTACCTACTTTAGAAATGAAATCTCAGTGTTCATTTTGTTTAATGTATCAACATATTTTGTACCTGGGAGAAAATCTCCGCAACTAGGCAACCTACCTAACCTACTTACCCAGTGATCCGAATATACCAACTTAATAAACATTATCACAGATAATATAATATAATAATACTACATAACATTTACAAACATTATCCTTGATGATGGTTGGTCTATTTTTATAGTAGATAGGCATTTACCGCCGGAAAATGCAGAAGTTTATAGTTATATGGTATGTTTGGAGCTTCTAAGTAGGTTCATAATGTAGCATTAGACGTTGGATTATTATTGAATCCAAGAAATGAAATCCAAGTCCAAGGTTAATTATAATTAGGTAGCGAATTTTATTATACTATTATTTGGTTAAGTCGTATTGAAACTAAATAAACATAACTAAAAAGTTATTATATTATTGTCTAGCTATCCTCAATGCGGTTTCACCCGCGGCTGTAAGTTTTTCCGTGGGAATGATTTTTTGTTTTCTCGGCGGTAGGTACCTACCTACCTACCTAGCTACAAAGTAGCAATTATTTTATCATTAGCCTAAGCTTAAAATTACTTACAAATGAGTAACGTTTGAGTACGTTTTCTATTTTTTTACTACCTTAGAGGTAGAAAATCCAAGTACGCTGATAAACATGTTCTTTATTTTCTAATTATTAGGTTACATTACATTAGCCTGAATGCGAAATTGGAATACTTATCCATACTGGACTGGGAGTGATAGAAGAACATAGAATGTGCCAGCTGCATCTCCTCCCGGGCATGCTGTAAAAACCAGCTAAGGGATTTGAGGGTTTTCAGTGTATTGCAATTTAGGCGATAGGCTGACAACGCGTCACTAAAGCAATACACAAAATAATCTGTAATAACCCTAAAAACTTGTCAGACGTGGCGGAACGGCCTTTGTTTAGGTCGTTTTTGCTCTGCCTACCCCATTCGGGATAAAGGCGTGATTTTATGTATGTATGTATCCTAACTTGAAAATCCACGGATTTTAACCCTTTGCATATTTTTCCAAATCTTAGCTCCAGGACGTAATTTTAAAAATGTCAGGAAGTTGCTTTTGGTTATACCTACTGAGTATTTCTTTAAAGTAGACTAGCTACGAAATGAAATTAGAATTATCTCAGTAGTTCTGTTCTGGTATTGAATTGACCCCATAAGGCTTCCCCGGAGTGTCGAAATCCCATACAAACGTAGTTTCGCCTTTATACGAAACTAAACCAAATTCTGTACCCATAATCAAATGCAATATATCTATGTTTCTAATTAAGTTTGGAATGAAAATATAAAATAAGCATGAACAAAATAAGACACATTATGGTGCACAGTTTGGTTAAAATAAAAGCGAAACTACGTTTGTATGGAGACCCTTAAGGGGATCTCCGGTGCACGCCAGCGCCCTCATCAGTTGAAAAATCAATACTCACTGAAAACGCAATTAATCGAAAATCCGGTAGATCAGATTAAAGTATAGGTACATATTTTATAAATTCATGATTCAATGTTTACACCAGTTACAGATACCAAAAGTGCTAAAAGTGGCCGTTTTTCGGCGTAGCACGCAGGGCGATTTCACTCGCGCGAAAACAAATCTTGTTGGGTTGGGGCGGGGTGGGAAAGATAGATAAGAAGATAATTTAAAACCTCATAAAGTTGCAATTCATAGTTTCTGGTAGTAAGGCTTAGCAAGCAGGACGATTTTTTTCGCGCGAATTAAATCTGCAAAAATCTGTGATGTATGGAGTTGTATGAAGGTGCACGCACTAGCGGAAAAAAATCGCGCGAGATTCTACATACTTCGATTATGATTTTTTTTACTGATGAGGGCGCCACCAAGCTCAGGGTAGCCCCTTAAGTCTCCACTAAATGGTTATACTACATGTATATTTTATAGTGTTCCCACGAAGAAGTTTGCGCATATTTATTAAAGCATCCACCGTGGGAAAACATGGCGATATGTTTCTAAATATTTATATTTGTTGAGTTTGCCAGTTGTAATCTGGTTCAAATGTTGAAATACAATGCTGCAGCTTTCCTGACAAACTCAAAATTATCATCATCATCATCTTATCCCCTATCTCACGGGGTCGGCTACCTAATCTAGGGGATTGAACGATGGCATGGCTTAACGACTAATATCTACTATATTAACCGGGACCAACGGCTTAACGTGCCTTCCGAAGCACGGAAAAGAAAGCGCTGATGCGCGATAATAGTAGGTACCTAATCAGTGAATGCGCGCGCATCGCTAATTTGTGAACAAGTAAAAATTATTCCGCGCGCTTAATTAATTTCTTTTCCTGTATTGTTTTTATTTTTTCCCTCGAAAATATGTTATAAAACGTCGTATGACATACGTGCGCTTTGATAATTACAGCCTCTGCTTTCTTGTAGCCCTCGTCTATTATGATCAACTCACCGCACTTATATCATAATGTACTATTATTCCATAGTTCTTTTTGGGTTTTAGTATGTGTGGAACATAAACGTTTAATCAAGGAATATTATGATTGAGACTAAATAATTGCTTGTTTATTTATAATTATGTGATTAATGTTTGACTTTTCCTTGTACAAACCGCGTTTTAGCTTTAAATCTGTTGTATGTCCCATTTAGTAGGTATGATATGAAGTGCTCGATTTATTATTTACTAAATTTATATTTATAAAAATTTTTGCCTTTTCCTCCTTTGATCATCAAATCTGACTCATTTTCACATACTTTTATATGTCACTTTGCTCTACAAGATAGGGCGAGCGTCAACGTCTTAACAATAGTGTGTATTTACTACGTCTTATAATAAGTTTTTTTTTTTTTTTAAATTCAATTTTGATTTTAAGCGTTTTATGTGAATTTGAGATGGGTAAACCTCCCACTAGCTCAAGAAGTCTGCCAGTAAGCGATCTACGTAATTCTTTGTTGCACCTTTCCATCAGCGTGGAAAGAGGCGACCGTCATCGGCATTCACAAACCCAAAAAGCCCCGTGACCAACCCTCCTCTTACCGCCCCATCAGCCTTCTCAATCCTCTCGGCAAACTCTACGAGCGGATGATTTATCGCCGCTTAAGGGATTACGCCGAAAACAGTAGTCTCATTCCCCCCGAACAATTCGGTTTCCGCTCCCAACACTGTTGTGTTCGACAGGTCCACCGTCTGGTGGAGCATGTCACCCTCAATTTCCATGAACGCAAACCCAAACCCACTGGAGCCGTCTTCCTTGATGTAGCGAAGGCGTTCGACAAGGTCTGGCACAACGGTCTGGTGTACAAGCTATACCAGCTCGGTGTGCCGGATCGGCTCGTACGTATTGTACGCGACTTTTTGTCGAACCGCAGCTTTCGCTACAGAATCGAAGGCACCCTCTCCTCCCCACGACCCATTCGAGCCGGTGTCCCCCAGGGCTCTGTGCTATCCCCCCTTCTCTTCACCCTGTTCACCAGTGACTTACCCAGTACCCCTTTCACGCAGCTCGCTCTGTTCGCAGACGACACTGCGATCTATGCGTCCTGTCGCAAACCCAAGCTACTTGGCAGATACCTCCAGCGCGCTCTAGACTCCCTCGGGAGCTGGTTCCGCAAATGGAGAATCGAAGTCAATCCCGAGAAGAGCACAGCCGTGCACTTTACTCGAGCCCGAAATCCTCGTCCCATTCCCGCTGTAAAGCTCTATGGGCGAGACATTCCATGGTCCAATGACGCCAAGTACTTGGGTGTCACCCTTGACTCCCGACTCAACTTCGCCAAGCATATCAAGACAGTCCGTAACAGGGCAAAATTTGTCTTGGGCCGACTAACCCCACTGATACGTAAACGCAGTAAACTCTCTCTTAGAAATAAGGTGAGACTTTACACCACATGCGTTAGACCCATCATGACTTACTCGAGTGTTGCGTTCGCGCACACCTACCCCACTTACCTCGATACTCTTCAGAAAGTCCAGAACAGGTTCTTGCGGAGGGCAACCGGGGCCC